>JAOUQW010000046.1:1851651-1868516 GCA_028565825.1 Olivaichthys viedmensis | reverse complement strand
TAATGGTTGCTATGGTGACGCTTTCTGTAAGGAGAAGGTGTATTGAACATTTATGGAAGGAGACTCCGGTGTCAGCGATTTGTAACAGTCAGAGGTAAAGCTGTTTCTTTACGTTTTCTGCCGTGGGAAAGTCTTCCACACAGAGGAGTTTGTGCTTTGTGCTTTATCAGTAACATGACAAGCTGACAAACTGCTGTGGTATAAGCGGAATAAAACACTTTGGGACGTGCTGTTATAGGAAAATTATCAACTCCGGGGTTGTAACAGAAACCCCGCTTCATCCCACCACCATAGTATTTTACAATAACTGCACTCCCCAAAGTGTTTTATTACTTACATATTTCATACCACGGCCACAGATAATGCTAATTTCGGATTGGCTGGCAGGTGCCCATTATTTTCTTATATTTGGGCGGCTCTAAAGTAGATCTAGTCAAAAAATTTATCACAGCTCCAAATCAATGCTCCTGATACTACAGTATGTAATCATGTTGGAATGTAACCATGACAACGAGCCTAAATATAGGGTGTTTATGTCATGTCGGAATTACGGTAATGACAAGCTTCCGACTTGTAAGAAGTGTTCATGTTCAGGGAACACGATCGGGAAAATGAACCAATGACACGAGGGGCGGAGACAAAACCAAAGCAGAAGCTCTAACTAAAGCACATGGGGCTCGTCGCCATGAGAACCGCGGCACTAATAAAGGAGGGGGAAACCGTGACACTCTATCGTGAATTGCATAATAAATGGTATAGTTTAGCTTTCTGTCTGAAAGACGTGAAAGTGTTTTGTGTGTTTCCATAGAAACAATTCATTTCTGAGTCCGAGGAGATAAACAGCTCTGGGGATAATCTCTGAGCCGTCATCTTGTAATTACTGTAATTCCAAAATGACATGAACGCACTATTAGGCTCAGCCTACTGTATATATAATGAAAATAAATAACACTTTAGAAACCACTAAATGAAAATAAATTTAAAAAAGACTGACGTATTTATGCAGAAAATAATTATTTATAGGTTACATTGTGTTTAAATAGAAAAAAATAATAATAATATAACGAGATAGCACCTTCTGAGACATAACCATAGCAACAATCGTATAACAGTACGTGACCTCAGTATTATTATTATTATTATTATTATTATTATTAAAGCATAAATTTCATCACTGGGGATACTTTATTCTCCTGTGGTGTCATTATTTGTATTTAGCAAAGTTTTTGATGTAATATTTAAAAAAATTGAAAACTCACAGATAAACTTGGTTTTCTAAGGAAAACGCCAACTAAGTGTCCAGACACTGGTAAATAATGGGATGTATCTTACAAACCACATATTATAACTCACTACTAGTGCTCTAGTGAGCATATGCAGCATGTTATGACCAATGTCATGACAAGCAATAACATGTCATGATAGAACCCATAACCTGTAGGTCACGTGACATGATTTATAAGGTTGGAGCGGATTACAACACTTATTTATTGAACATTATGGCAGCTATCATTACAATTACCGGGAATGGTAACATGACACTGCTATACAATTGGACACACATGGTCAGATGTACTTATGTGAGGAGACGTAGCGCAAAACGCACACAGACTGCACCTTGCGTGAGACGCAAATTGTGGTTTAAAAGCCATTGAAATGGTGGAAAGGGTCAACCTCAGAGCTGTCAAAAGTTCAGGACGAAAAAGGAAATGCAAGTTCAGCAACGAAGAGGTAAATGTGTTAATAAATGAAATGCTGTGTACAGAATAAACTACCTCATACAAAAGTGTGCAATTAAACCGTATTCCATTTTTCTTGTGGTCGACCGCGGCTCCTGTAACATTTCAGACAGCTTTGATTATGTTTTTTTTATCAAAAAAATAAATCTTACTTTCTTTAACATTAAATTTTTTTGGAAAATGTCTGGAATCTAAAATTTGCTCTTTTCTAATGACACACTAGTGCAGAAGACATAAAATAAACATGTATATAAAAAAAGGTGTAAAATGTAGGGTGCCAAGATTTTTGCACAGTACTGTATATTTAGGAATTAAATCAGGGCGGACCAGGACCGACTTATAAAGGACTAACAACGTTTTTCAGTGGGCTAAATGTAATGTATAAAAACTATTCACTCATACACACTCACACACAACCCACAAACTCTCAGAACTTCGTGTTCTACTGTAACAAGCCGCAGAGCTGCAGAACGATTACACAACACATATCCAAAACCCTTCACACGCTCAAAGCCATGCTTGAAAGCGTTCCTAAAAAAGACAATGCACATCTTGTGGAGCTTCAGTAGTGAGGTGCTGAATTTTCAGGTACATTACACCAAACCCTCCTGGACTGTGTAATTCTTTCTGCAGCGTGTTTGTGGGTGTGAGATTCAGCTCTTATACACTGAGCCATGTTTTGTGCAGAAGGCATCAGGGGGCTCTGGGTTTCAGCCTGCGTCATCCTGCGGAGATTCAGGGTTTTGCCAGGGTGCAGCTTTCAGCGGAGGGGGCTGGATGGATGGAGGGGTCGAACGAGGACACGGGCTGATGTGGAGCGATGCAGGGTGGATCTCTTGTCATCGTGGAGCCATCTAGTGGGAGAAAGCATAACTGCAGCTCTGATATCGAAGCAAAACGAGCTGAAGACTGAAACTTAAAAGCACAGGAGTCAAATCGAAGTAAGGACACTGACCCAGGATCAGCTCAGTTTGCTCTGTATTTAAGCTCAGTCAATTAAAAAATAACTGGAATTTTTTTTTAAACCAATAGAAATTGACCCGTCTTAACGAATCGGTGGGATGTGCAGGTGACTAGCGCTTTGATGAACTTAAAAAATAAAATCGACTCAATGAAATAAACTTCTCATACACTGATGTCTTACAATATGTTAAAGTACCCCTAAAGCCGTAATTTAAACCATTAAAAAATTAGCTATGTTGAATAATACATAAAAATATGTAACAATTTATTATTTTTATGCCCAAGAAACGACAAAAAATGGCACAGGAACATCTCTAAAACTTTACAATCATTAAGAATGCGAGGATATATGAATATGCATGATTATGCAAATTGAAAACGCCCCGTGCCATTGTGCTGTAAAAAAAAAAAAAAAAAAAAAACCCTCCCCCACTTCTATATTGGACCGTGATAGATTCAAGCTATTTCTGGAAAAACTAAGCTGATATGTAGCTCCCCAAAAAAACATTTTTTTTACGGAAGTTCTGTGAAAGTCTCGGTTTTCAATGGGAAAATGTGAAACTTGCATTATGGTAACAAATGTAATCCAAATACCAATCTATATAATCATAATAAGCCATCTAATAGAAGTTTAAAAAGCAAATTTTTGGATACAGGGGGCACTAAATTCTAAATTACACAAACGATAATCAAGATGACATAACTGTTCCAGGAAAGATCTACACATTTTTAATCATACAGTATGAAAATCTGCAAAACCAGATGAACGCCAGCTAAAGAAAGGGCTCATGGGTATCCTTTGTAGCAACAATGCAACTTACAGGGAAAAACACGTTCAAGAATTTGTTTTTTGTTGAGTTACATATGCAAGAAAACAAGTCAATCACACACCAGTATGTGCAGCCTAGTGGTTGAACATGGTACTAAGTTTGCTCTATCAGTTTTAATGGAATTCATCTGTAAGACAGATTTGTCTATTATAACCGTATCTTTTCTATCTTACAGGGACACCAAGGTACAGGTGGTTCAAAGGGAGAACGTGGAGCAGTTGGATCAAAAGTATACAAACTTATTCATTATTTCTTCTCACCATCATGTTCTTGCATGTTTCTGGTTTGGCTGATAGAAAAGCAGCTTGATTAAGTTTGATAACATTATGGTCTAATAAATCCCAGAATATTTACTGAAATTCCAACCATTGATATTTAATTTGTTTGTCCCTCAGGGTGAATCTGGAGGATCAGGTCCACTGGGCACGCCCGGGCCCATGGTAAGCAAAGTTCAAACTAATGCATAATCTTTCCACAGATGAAGTGGCTCAGTTCAGAAATGAGAGATAAAAATCATCTTTTTTCAAATGCAGGGCCCAAGGGGAATGCCAGGAGAGAGAGGACGGCCAGGGCCAAGTGGAGCACCTGTGAGTATTACAACAAAAACAATGACAGCAATGCAAAACAGGTCACTTATGTCACTTTGAGGCAATAAAAACAACGAAATCATTGTTCATTTTCTAGCTAAGTTTTGCATCTTGTGCTAACTGTGTTATCATCACTACGGTCACCTATGTTTGGACAAAAAATAAATAAATAAATATATATATATATATACATTTTTTAATTTTAGGGTACACGTGGTTCTCAAGGAAATGTTGGGAAACCTGGTCCAATGGTAAGACATCATGAGTTTACCAAACAAGATTTGTTTAAAAAAAAAAAAATTCTTATAAAAAAAAGCTTGAATTCTGGTATTGATCTTTGAACCATTCGATGATGTTTAGGGTCCTTTGGGACTTAGTGGATCCTCAGGCTATCCAGGAGCACCAGGTATGAAGGTAAGTGATAACAACAAACAGCAATAATTGTTTTGTTATTTTTTAGTCGAAATAGGTATATTATAGGAATCCTCAAACACTTGCTCATGAGTGTTTGTATTTTCCCTTTTTTGTCAAATTGACATCTTGTTTCTATATTTTACCCCCAATGTGCGTTTGTTTAGCATCATGAAACATTTTTTTAATAAAAAAATATGCTAAATAGTCATAATTTGTTTGATAGGGCCAACCAGGACCTACAGGAGTTAGGGGTCCTGAAGGACCACAGGGACCAAGGGGAGAGACCGGAGGACAAGGCAGATCCGGACCAATTGGCTTACAAGTTCGTATTCAATCAAAATTTCCATTTCACTCAGCAATGACATTCTGGGGTCATGACATTAACTTTTGTATGATGGATTTATTTATATGTAATTTTGAACAATACAGGGCCCATTGGGTACTGATGGAGGTCCAGGCACCAAAGGCCCAGTGGTATGTACAAGATCATTCAGGATTACAATTATGTGCTGTGGCTGAGAAATAAAACTATGAATTAAAGCCTAAAGAAACAAACCATGAAAGCGATGGTTGTTTTCTCCAGGGAAATGTTGGGCCACAAGGGCCTGTTGGTTTGCTTGGTCCACCTGGCCCTCCAGGACCTCAGGGAAGCACTGGACAACCTGGGATCAAAGGTCAATTGGTAGGTTATCCTACTAAGTCTATAAGTTGTAAATGTGTACTCTTACATTCAAAGCCCTAATTAGGAAACAATGTAACAAGCAGGGTTTAATTTAGTATTGCAAGAACAGAGACTTTGAAGTAAAAACCTACATAAGTATTACAGGCCTGCATTCATTCAGATGTACAGTTTACATTTATATGACACACTATATATGTTAGAAAACTTTGAGATAGTCATGGTGCAGCCATTTTTTTTCTTTTGCAGTCATTCCTTACTGAGGTATTAAAGCAGCTTTTAGAGTCTGTTTCACTTTCCTGAACCTTAAAGGGATCTCCAGTTAATCTTTACCTCTGTTTAGGGAGATCTTGGTGTTGCTGGATATAAAGGAGAAGCTGGACCTAAAGGAGAACAAGTAAGCTGTAATTATAAGACTGAATGTGGGTCGATGAATGTTTGGAATAGACTGTAGGAGTGTGAGATCTGAATGATAAGGTCCAGATGCTTTAGAGCTTGCACCCGTCGTGAAAATGTGTCTATTTCATATTTTAGGGTCCTCCAGGAGCACAGGGAGTGCTTGGACCTCAGGGAGAAGAGGGAAAGAGAGGGCCTAGAGGAGATTCGGGGTCTCTAGGTCCACCTGGACCAGTTGGTGAGAGAGTAAGTCAGATTTCCTCTTTATTCTTCATTATCATGTTAAAAGTTGCATGAACATACCTTATCACTGGCCAGATAAAATCACATTTAATGGTTTTATGCCATGATATTTGTTTTATTAATATTTTAGGGGCCTCCTGGAAATCGGGGTTTCCCTGGTCAAGATGGGTTACAAGGAGCCAAAGTAAGTAGTTAATCCCTACTACTAAACTAGTGCATAAATCAATCTGAAGGGAAAAAAAAAGTATTTATGTTCAATCAATCCTGTCTTAAGGGTGCACTAGGTGAGCGTGGAATAACAGGAGTTCCTGGCCCCAAAGGCTCTACTGGAGATCCTGGCAGAACAGGCGAACCTGGCCTCCCAGGCGCAAGGGTAAAACAAACAAACAAACATGCTTTTCCTCTTCATTACTCCCTCTTTTGATGATTTTGTGTGTCCAGTGTCCTTATTATGGTTTACATCTTGTTTAATGTAGGGTTTGACTGGAACTCCTGGAGTTCAGGGTGCTGAGGGAAAGCCTGGACCCCCGGTATGTCTGGCCAAAATGTTTTACAGCCATAACTTGCATGATATTTACACATTTAAAGGTAAATTCAGTACATTTCTGAATCTTGTTTTTGAAATAATGCAGGCTACAGTTCACATTACTTTTTTTTATGTTTCTCACATATTGGATGTAATTGCAGTTAGACCAGATATTATTTAAAGCTTTTATTTTCCTAGAATTCCCTATAATTGGAAGTGTGCTACTCAATTCGATAAATTTATTACATATCATAAACATAAGTATCAAAACATAGTTCTGTGTGCTTCTTGTAGGGTCCAACAGGTGAGGATGGACGCCCAGGACCTCCAGGGTCTATTGGAACCAAAGGTCCAGAAGGAACAATGGGACTCCCAGGCCCCAAAGGCTTTAATGTGAGTCATCTTATCAATATTTTTTATTTATTTTTATACATGAACTTTTCATCATTTTACTTACCTTGACTGTTCTGACATTCCCTGTGGAAAATAAAATCTTACATTGTGGCGTAATTCAGGGGGATCCAGGGAAACCAGGTGAGCAGGGGTCAGCAGGTCCTTCAGGGCAGCGGGTGAGTAGCATCAATAATAACTACATGACTGCACCAAAGCATAACAAATCAAGTTTAATGCAGTAATCATATCATCTTGGCTTTCATGTAGGGTCTACCTGGGAAAGAAGGAGAGGTTGGGCCACTCGGTACCACTGGCCCTCCAGTAAGTTTGTCACTTTGGCGCTTTACTGTTTATTTCTTTATATTTTTGCATTACACTGACATCAAAGCCAGCAATATCAATACTGGATGTTTTACCCCAATATTATAGGGACCAGCGGGTGACAGAGGAGAACAGGGACCTCCTGGAATGCATGGCTTTCAGGTAAGCAATTAGTAACAACTGCTTAATGGGACGGTTCAAACATGGAATCTCAAGATGTTTTCCTAGTTAAATATACCGCTCAGCATGTAATCCTCTGTAACCTTGTTCCTCAGGGACTACCTGGACCAGCAGGTCCAGTTGGAGAGGGAGGGAAGCCAGGTGATCAGGTGAGGTTAATCAAATAAAATTAATGAAATAAAATTTCAGATTCACATTATCTTAAAGTGTAAGTTGTTTTGACAACATATTGCAGTGCATATTCTATTAAAAATACAATGAGAAACATGCATTTTCTTCTATTTTTCCTCTGTTTAGGGTATTCCTGGTGAGGGAGGCCCTGTGGGACCACTTGGACCAAGGGTGAGCTAGGTTTTTCTCTTTAATACTTACTGCAACCATGCTGTATGAAATTTTTATCTCTACTCCTAGCTTCATGGAGCTCTTGACCGGGGTTCATTTGGGAGTTATGACACATGCTGACTTAAAATGGCAGGAGTCTAGTAGGTTATAAAGATAGATCACAAAGGAGATCATTTTGCACATCTGAGAGATAGTGTGTGCAATCTTTTCTTTCTAGACTGGTGATTTAATCAGAAACAAGGCTTAAAAATGCATACAGATATCTAAACCATACACGCATTCTGCATCTGCTATAGGGAGAGCGTGGAACTCCAGGAGAGAGAGGGGAGCTTGGGCCTCATGGATTGCAAGGAGCCAAGGGTATCCCAGGAGCACCTGGGCCAGATGGGCCAAAGGTAAATCTGACTTAGTATTAGCGTAGTATTACAATTGCTATTTATCAACAATATATAGGTTATTAGTATGACTCAGCTAGACAGTATGACTCGTTGCATTCAAAAGTGAAATAATTCTCCAACCAAACTTAGCATGCAAATGCATTGTTTACAGGGAAGTCCTGGACCTACTGGTACTGTGGGTGATCTGGGTCCTCCAGGTCTTCAAGGAATGCCTGGAGAAAGGGGAATCTCTGGTCCTTCTGGTCCTAAGGGTGAGCGAGTAAGTAAAACAACAAGATGAATCACAAGGTAAGTGCATGTGTTACGTTCGAACATATAACATGTTGTTTCACTTCAACTTCACAGGGTTCAGTAGGAGAGAAAGGTTCAGAGGGTACCCCTGGAAATGATGGTGCAAGAGTAAGATTAACCAGCTTATTCCTACGAATTTATTATTCAGTCTATAGATCTCAAATTATTCTGTCCTGTTAGTTCATGGTTACCAAATAATTCCCTCTTATATTGGAGAGTAGTCAAGATTGCAAAACCAAGAAGCAAGGACAATTTGAAATCACTATTTGACTGTCAGGAATACCTTGCCAACTTTGAGTACAAAGAATCTGGCATTAATGTGAATGTTGGTACAGTTTAGGTGTTGACTGAACAACTATAAGGGAATTCTTCAGGAGGCTTGTATTAGCTTGCCCAACCATAGATAGAGTGCTTACCTCCTCAGGTCATTTATCTTTTTAAACTCATGAAGGGATGATTACCTAATAGAGCTTTCTTTAACAGGGACTTCCAGGACCAATTGGCCCTATAGGAACCCCTGGCCCAAGTGGTGAAAAGGTACACAGACTTGATCTACCATACAGCCTCAACTATACATTGTTCAATTCTATCAATATCTAATACATGCGCTTTTCAGGGGGAACCTGGCCCCAAGGGACCTCCTGGACCTCACGGATCAAGAGCGATGCCTGTGCGTCAACATTCAGGGTTTAAATACATGATATTATAATAAATTACTTTACTGCATAAACTATATATGTGCATATACTCATAGAAGATATTGTTCCAATATTTTAGGGATCTCGTGGTGAGCCTGGGCCTACGGGTGCTGTTGGCTTTCCTGGACCACCCGTAAGTCAATTAACTTTATCTTTTAATGCTAAAATCATTCCACACACCAAAAATTTACCACATACATGACTCATTGATATTTCATTAAAATTCAGTGCAATAAATTAAGACATTTGAATGCATTTGGCTTTATGTTATTCTTGGCAATGTTTAGGGTCCTGATGGTCAACCTGGAGTGAAAGGAGAACCAGGCGAGCCAGGGCAAAAAGGAGATGCTGGATCTCCTGGACACCAGGGGTTGGCCGGACCGCCAGGGCCTATGGTGGGTGTAAAGAATTGCATAAAAAAGATGATGTACTCAAGACCATGAATCAGTCTGATCTGAATGTGACCATGCTTGAATGTGGGTTCCTAGGGTCCAATTGGTGTGGCTGGACCAAAGGGTGGTAGAGGGACACAAGGAGCACCTGTAAGTATATTTGCATTTGATTACATAATCTCTGATATGCATGAGAAAACAGGCCTTTCTTTCCTTTGGGAACAAATGTCACTGATGATAGACCGCCATTTATGCTGCACTTTTTAACAAAAAATACAAACATTTTCAGGGACCAACTGGCTTTCCTGGATCTCCTGGAAAAGTTGGTCCACCAGGTCCAACTGTGAGTATGATATTAATACCGAGCTGAAAATTTAGTTTGCCCAACATACAAATCCTGCATAAGTACTTATTGGCTTTGTCAGGCAATTTGTGAAACTTTGTCTTCCAGGGTCCTCTCGGTCAGCCTGGCCCTATTGGTCCTCCTGGAAAAGAAGGTCCACCTGGACTTCGTGGAGACCATGGACCACCAGGACGCCAAGGAGAGAGAGGCCCCCCTGGACCTGCCGGAAGCCTTGGAGACAAGGGAGATGCTGGGGAGGATGGTCCCACAGTAAGTATATTAAATAAATACTTCATTTGATAAACAAGTTATACAGAGTTGGCAGTACACAAATATGTAGCATATACTAATTGTATTGCACTAGATATGATTCAAATTAGCTACATTAGCATTTTGGTGAATTAGCCCTTTACCATGAAAAGAAATAGTGAAAAGTACCCCTTCTGTTTAGGGTCCTGATGGTCCACCAGGTCCAGCTGGAACAACAGGGCAAAGAGGAATTGTGGGTCTTCCAGGACAGAGAGGAGAGCGTGGAATGGCAGGGTTACCTGGGCCAGCTGTAAGCATCCTGCACATCTTGAAGAACAGCAAGCTTAAATGTCACTTTTTTATTTTTCCATACATGCCATACATGTAGCTGAAAATACTTTACTTCAGAATCACGTACAGGATGTCAAGTATATTACTTAATTTATGAGTGCCATTATAGGGAATAGACGAGATATAATGCTTGTACTTATCTTTTGAAGGGTCCTCCAGGTAAACCAGGAACATCGGGATCTCCAGGAGACAAAGGACCTTCTGGGCCAGTTGGACCACCAGGTACTAACGGACCTCGAGGGGATCCTGGTGCTGATGTAAGTTTCATCCCTATTCCCTCGAACGCAAAATGCTAATGTGGCTAACACTGCCTAAAAGCTAGATCATGCTAGTGACGAACAGAATATGTCTGTCATTTGCATGTGTCAAACAGGCCTCTCTCTCTCTAACATTAGCACATTCAGGTGATGTATTCCTTTAGGCAATCTTAAAATTAAAACCATTGTTGGGAAAAGCATTTTAGCAGTTGGCATTTTGTCAAGCAGTTCTCTGACCATAGCACCATACAGTTGATAAAGTTCTTCTATAGTGCTATGCGTAGTGCTGCCTATAGTAATAGAAAAAAGTTATAGTCTGTAAACTTTTACAAAAGACTGTTAATTTGTTTTAAGCCCTATGCATGGGCGTAATTTTGGTTTGAAAAGTGCTGGGGACAAGAATGCTGACGTACAAAATAAATAAATAAATAAATAAATAAAATAATAAAAACACATTGCATGATCAATTAGAAACCAAGCCGAAAAGCGTTTCTGAATCATTTTTTACTCATCTGTACAAAGCGATATCAAGCAGTTTGTGTATTGAAGCCCTTCAATTTAAATAGTGTTTTAATCCACACCAGCTTTTTTAAACTCTCTAGCAGTCAGGGAATGATGGATGCTTTAAAATTATTTTAAAATTGAGTTGCTATGGTTTACATCACCTGCAATCTGTCTTTATTGGGAGCCCATTAGAAGAAAAAAGAAAATAGGCTAAAGCAAAAAGAGCGCAATCCTGCAGGATGATTAAATTAGCCATGATAATGACAGCTACACTATTAGAAAAGATAGTTGTCTCTTAAAGGTTCTACAACAGAGTGTTTCCCTATCAGAAAAGGTTTTGAGTAAGAACCCTTTAAGGAAGCTAAGAACCCTTCTATCCAAAAAACCCGTTGAAGAACCCTTGAAAAACCCTTTTTCTAAGAGTGCACAGCTGGTATAAAGCCTCACACTTTATTCACATATGCCACAATATCATGATTGTAGTGTACTGTAAATAAATACATGGTACAATAATGTGATCATATCGCCATGTGTGAAATGCAAACAAGAAACGTACGAAGAGAAGCGTGATAGAAACTCACTCGTGCTGTTAATTTATAGCCATTTGGATGCGAGAGTTTCATCATAGAGGAAACAATTTATTACATACGCCACTCTAAAAAACGAATGACGTGATTAAGGCTAAACTGAAATATTCTAGAAAGCATTTTTCATCCATTTCTGCCCGCAGCTATTACATATAAGATTTTAACAGACTACAAAAAGTGGTGGGGACAAAACCAGCCATGTCAAAAAGTGGTGGGGACTTGTCCCCAGCGTAATTTACATCTATGACAACTAATACGGCTTTTGCAGTGTGGCATAGTAACTTGCCAATTAAGTTCCCGAGTTACTAGTTGGCCAAACTTTCCTATACATGCTATAAGGTCTTAAATGTCAGGTGAAACAAGGACAAGGGAAACTGAAATGCTGCAAGCAGGCATGATGTTGTAACAGTGCTTCCAGACAGTACGGAGAAAGACAGACAAGGTTTCAGCACACTGACAAGACAGACCCAAGATCTGGTTACCTCGAGCACATAGAGAGCACCTGTGGGACGCTCTGGAGAACATTATGAGGAGACGACTGTTTGCCTGCATTACTTTTTACCATCAGTATATTATTTATATTAGGAAGTTCTAACACAAATCTCTGCAACGTGGCATTTTATGGAAGTTCATATTGTGGGTTATTGTACCATTATCATCGTCTCCTCTGTATTACAGAAGCATTATGAGAATTAAAGAACTTCACTGTGTAGATCAGTGTGACTGTTATATTACAGAATACTAGGTGAAAGAACAAAACTTCTCATCTTCAACAAGCTTTAGTTGGCTAGCTCGCACAGTTAGCTGTGTAACCCTGCCTCTGATGCTATTTCTGCAATGCCGACCTGATCACAGACACCGCAGAACCTACAGAACGAGCTAGCCAGCTAACGTTATCTAGCTAGTTAAACACACGCTTCGGTTGAAGGGGAAAGGGTTGCACCACTGTGATCTCTCAGCCCTCAGATGGTAGCGAGCTAGCTGGCTGACTTTACCTAGCTTGCTAAAAGACAGTGTGGACAGTGTTTCTTTCTAAGGTTGGAGCATGATGACGTATGACGTATCTGTCTAAAACCTCCCGCCAAATCGAACCCTATGAATTACTATTACAGGATTTCCACAGCAGCTCAGGAACACAATGTTTTAGGCTATCTTTACTCCCCTGACTCAATATTGATCTTTTTTTCCCCTCCATTTTTTAACAAAATCTTAAAATCTAAATCTTTAACAACATGATGTAGCCTACATTCAATTTCATCAAATGTTGTCCCAACATAAAACTTAAGGAATGTTATTCTAAGTATAATTAACAAGGTGGGAAAGAGACAGTTAAGAAAAGTTAAGAACATAACTATTAACCAAAGGTACGTTTGACTAATAGGGACCCGCTGGAGCTGATGGTCCACCAGGAAAGGAAGGCATCATAGGTGAACGGGTAAGAGCTGAGAACTTTGCTGAGAGCATTCATCTATTTTACCCTTATATATGACGTTTTCTAGTCAATCACATAAAACTGGATTTTTCCGATTCACATTTGGACTACATTTGGATGTTTAAGTGTCTACAACTATGGCTGTTTCTATAAGGGTGACCGTGGTGATTCAGGACCAGAAGGACTGATTGGGCTAAGGGGAGCTCACGGTCCTGCCGGCCCTGTTGGTGCTCATGGAGGCTCTGGAAAGAAAGGAGATGCAGTATGTGTTCTGATCTTTTCAACACAATATTCCAAAATGTTCCATGTTAATTTCATAGACAGATGTTTTACTATCAGGAGTTTTATATTTATTCTGAACACAAACTCCTCGTATTTATACGGACTTTCTTGGCAGGGTTCAAGAGGACCCGTTGGTCCCCCAGGTTCAGCTGGAAAGAGAGGACTTCCGGTAAGACATTCTTATGACAAGCTTAAGAAATGTTATGACAAATGATCATGTCTGCTGCATTGTGACTTTTACAATTTCTCCAAAATTGTTGAGATAGATGAATTGCATACCATTTTTGTTTTGTTTTTTACATGTAGGGACCTCAAGGACCAAGAGGAGATAAGGGGGAGTTGGGTGACCATGGAGAAAGAGGACAGAAGGGACATAGAGGATACACAGGTCTACAGGGGCTTCCTGGATCACCTGTAATTATTTTCCCATTCATAAGACCACCAAAACTGAATAGCCTACATTAGCGAAATGTAAAAAAAATTATAAATATTAAGACTGACTGTATATTATGGGGAAATTATATATACTGTAAAAGTCTTAGTCACATCCTTGTGTGCCAAGATACTGATCGTGCTAATGTAATTTGATCCTTATGGAATATTTAAACAATTTATGCTCTATATTTAGGGTACAACCGGTGAGCACGGACTCTCTGGAATTTTTGGGCCAAGTGGCCAACGAGTAAGTGCATTTTCTCGATTTGCTAATTGACTTGCAAGCTTACAGGATGATTAATCTAATGATTCGCCTACAATGTATGTGATGATACCGTGACCATTTGAATGGAATACCTTGTAGGGACCCCCTGGACCAATAGGACCACCAGGTAAAGAAGGCTACATTGGACAGCCTGGGCCAATGGGACCACCCGGATCAAGAGGAATAAGTGGGGACATTGGACCAGAGGTATGTACAGTATATCCTGTTTGAGGGCATCTCAGACAACCCCACATAACAATTGTGATCCGAATAACTGTTAACATATAAAAGACAACACATCATCCTTTTGTAATCCATTCATCCCTATATGCAGGGCCTGTACGTTAACTTTCTGAGCAGGTAGCACTAGGGCTAGAAAAGTTGCAAGTGTTGTAATACAAATTAAAATAATGTAGCTTTGAGTGTGATTAAGATAACGTTCTCCTACCACGTGCAACAATACTGCATGGTTGTATAGCCCCACCTATATTACTGTACCTCTGTTTCTGCTGTACTGCCCCGCCTATATTACTATACCTCTGTTTCTGTTGTAAAGCCCCGCCTATATTACTATACCTCTGTTTCTGCTGTACAGCCCCACCTATATTACTATACCTGTTTCTGCTGTACAGCCCTGCCTATATTACTATACCTGTTTCTGCTGTATAGCCCCGCCTATATTACTATACCTGTTTCTGCTGTACAGCCCCGCCTATATTACTATAACTGTTTCTGCTGTACAGCCCCGCCTATATTACTATACCTGTTTCTGCTGTACAACCCCACCTATATTACTATAGCTCTGTTTCTGCCGTACAGCCCCAACTATATTACTATACCTCTGTTTCTTTATGAAGTATTGATTCTTATTCATGCTTATTTCCAACCAATTATTTTAACAATTTTCAGGGACCTCCTGGAGAGCCAGGTCCTCCAGGTCTGCCTGGATCTCCTGGACCCCCAACTGCTGCTTTGGAAGACTTCTATGTCCCTCAGGATTACGATGCTGGTCCTCCTCCTCCTGAATTCCCAGAGGATGAGGCTCTGCCCAAATCTAATTCAACAGATGTGTTCCAAGCTGACCCAGGAGTCCAGGCCACCTTGAAGTCTCTCACCAGCCAGATCGAGAGCATGCGCAGCCCTGATGGTAGTAAGAAACACCCCGCCCGAACCTGTGAGGACCTTAAGCAGTGCTATCCACTGAAAAAGAGTGGTAAGTCAACCTCTTACCACTCAAGCACACAAGCCATGCTTAAAATATCAGCACTTACGACAGCTGTGCTAGACTTTGCACCAATCTTTGTATCGACAGATGTTATTATTATTAATAATGATGATGTAAGGGGCCATGGTGCGAGTTCACATTGATGACATACTGCATTGTTTTTTATAAATAATTTAGATATACTCTGATGTCTCATTTGTGATGTTCAGGTGAATACTGGGTGGATCCAAACCAAGGGAGTGCGGAGGACGCTATTAAGGTGTACTGTAATATGGATACTGGAGAAACATGTATTTCAGCCAATCCCTCCAGCATACCACGCAAAACATGGTGGAGTACACCAGGAAACAAACCGGTGTGGTTTGCAACGATGAATGGTGGAACTTATGTGAGTTAATTTCCATAGTCATTAATGTACTGTCTGTCAACAAACCGGCTCTAGTTTTATTTTTAGACCAGTGTTTTATATTAGCATGCAATCTTAAAATGCTGATAATGGCCAGTAAATTAAGCAAACATTACTGGCCTGCTTACAGTATGAGGGCGAAAGTTAGGATGCCATATTTTTGCAACTACTGTCTTATAAGCCCTTGTTTCTATGTAGTTCACTTATGGAAACAAAGACCAGCCAGCCAACTCAGTCACCGTCCAGATGACCTTCATCCGGCTGCTTTCCAAAGAGTCCTCACAGACCATCACGTACCACTGCAAGAACACCGTGGGCTACAAAGATGAAGCAACTGGAAACCTGAAGAAAGCAATCATTCTCAAGGCCTCCAACGACCTAGAGCTCAAAGCTGAGGGAAATAATCGCTTCAGATACACTGTGCTGGAGGACAGCTGCTCTGTAAGTTTAGCTCGGGTCTTTTTTTTAGAAGCCCAAATGTAGGCTACAGTACATTGTGATTTATTAATGAATCCTTCGTGATTTGTCAAGTTCTTGAAAACTGCATTGGTTTTCAGAGACCAAGATAACTTATTGTTAAAAGAGCATAGGGCTGTATTCAGAGTTGAGGTAAGTGCGAGTAGTGAGAAGTTAATGCCAAAATTGTGCAAATCAGAATTCGGACCTCAGAATTATCTATAGACTTGAGCAGTACTCTGACAGTTGCATGCACGGGGACGGAGTTTGCCCAAAGAAGAGGCATGTCTCAGTTATTTGCTACTCCGACGTTGAACACAAGTCAGACTTTCTTGCACAATGTCCTCTCTGACGGCATGCAGTTTTAAATCCAGCACCACTGTCTGACAACAATAACAACAATATTTCACTCTGTCATATTTTTAATATTGCCCTCAAATGGCATTCCATGGTTTGTTCGAGTGTATATAACTTGAATTTCAGGTATGAAATAATTTGAATCTTTGCCGCATTCCCATTTGTATATTACCGTATCAGTGTTAAGGTTTTTTTTGTTTTATTAGTAGGAAAAGGTCAAGTGTACGGAACACCGAAGGTATGGAACACCAGTTTATATTTAATACATGACTGGCAAGTGTAATTTATTTTACTGTTTTATTAGTAGGAAAAGGTCAAGTGTAC
>JAOUQW010000046.1:1803601-1819210 GCA_028565825.1 Olivaichthys viedmensis | reverse complement strand
CTGCTGGCCGTATCTGCATGATTTTATGCATTGTGCTGCTGCCACACGATTGGCTGATTAGATAATTGCATGAATGAAAAGGTGTACATGTTCCTAATAAAGTGCTCAGGGAGTGTATATACCCTGTACATATAATTTTTAATTGTTGGCTCTGTGTCTCTATGTGTATGTGTGGGGTTGTATGTTTGTATGTTTGTGTGTTTGTAAGTGTGTGTGCATGTGTTTAACTTTGCAGTTAGTCAGGGCACCGACTCCCCAGGGAGACAATCTGTAGAAACAAGCTGCACATGTATTAATGCCAGAAATCCCTTTCTCTCTCTTTCTCTCTCTCTCTCTCTCTCTCTCTCTCTCTCTCTCTCTCTCTTTTTTTTTTCTCTTTCTTTCTCTCTCTTTCTCTCTCTCTCTCTCTCTCTCTCTCTCTCCAGGTATGGTGATATGGTTCCTAAGACAATAGCAGGAAAGATCTTTGGCTCGATCTGCTCTCTGAGTGGTGTTCTGGTGATCGCCCTACCTGTTCCTGTCATTGTCTCCAACTTCAGCCGCATTTACCACCAGAACCAAAGAGCAGACAAGCGGCGGGCGCAGAAGATGCAGGTCAGTGTTTCTCTCCCTCTCCTCTGGCTAGCTTTCAGATGGTACCAGGCTTCCTGGCACTCAGGGATCCGTGGCAGCCACATATTGAACCTTTTCTGATTGGGGAGCAGGTGTGAGGTAGATGACATTGGTTGGACCACTGCCAGGTTTAGTCAAATGCTTTATGCACTGAATAACTGCAAAAATGCATAGCTGGATCAAATGTGCATCTAGGGATATTCCAAATAGGACATTTTTGTTGCATTTTACAGCACCTAATATAATGCAGATGTTTTCATTTCGGTTGAGTAATATCCGTTATTGGTTCTGTAGCTGTGTAACTTCCTTAAGATTTAAATCAATTCTATTTTATTTGTATAGCGCTGTTCACTACTTAGCAGTGGATGTCCTATTGGTTCAGGCCTCTTTGGATTTTGTAAGCAATCTGGAATTTAAATCTGTCATTATGACCCAAACCGAATATATTTGATTTAATTTTGGTTCAAACAGCAGAAAAACCTCCATGATTTGATCTGTATCTGAGTGTGTCCTCTCCTCCCCATTTCAGTTTTTAAAGATCTCATTATGCACTGGAAACATGACAGAGCCGTAGAGATCTGGATATTAGAGGGCTCAGGATATTAACGCAACTGAGCTGTTTTAGTAGCCATTAGGCGACAGCAGGTCGCTCAAGCATCTGCTAATGAGGTTAAGGAGGGAGATTTGATTAGGTACACCCGTCTTCCTTAAACACACAGAACCAATCAGCACTGTCCTGAATCACAATGAGGCTCTTTTTGCCAGCTAATCAGGCCCATATCTCTGTGTACTGTATCTTTGTCTCTCATGAGACAGGAACTCTGTTACAAGAAGGCCAAAGGTTAGTGTGAGTCTAAGGTTGCCATGCCGAGTGAAACCTCCTCTGTGGTTGCCATGGAGACAGTGTTTCGAGGGGCCTCTCTCACCAGGGTTAATGCCAGTTACTTCACTCTGAACTAAATACCAGGGGATCAGACTTGTGTTTGATCCAGTAAGATCCACATCAGGTTTAAAATGGGCCATCCATTAGAATGCAGGCTGTTACATCCTAGTTACATTTGTTTATATTTTTTATTGGATTTTTTTTGTGTCTTAGGCAGCATACAGGCATGTGATTTATTGTGCAAAAACATATGGTTGTGGTTCAGAAAGCTTTTTGTGGGTCTGAGGAAAAGATCAACAACTCATCATAACTGATATGATGGCCTGTCTGAACATTGCATTTTTCTTCCAATTTGGTCATTGCCAATTCCCATCCACTAGCTGTCGCACGACAGCTACCAACCGAGGAGGGTGAGGGCTAACACATGCTCCCTTTGAGACACGTGAAGCCAACAGCTCATGTAACATCACAGGGCAGCTGGACACACTTGGGAGGAAATCACCGACTGCCCTCTTCTGTATACATGAGCTTACAGATGCTCGCGAATAGCTAGTATTGCTCCGATCGAAAGGGGAGAGAGAGTAACGGCCTCCTTCCCACCCAGAGAGTAGGGCCAATTGTGCTCTCTTGGACTCCCAGCCACAGATGACTGTGGCATCGTCAGGATTCAAACTCGCAACCTCCCGACAATAGTGCAAGCACTTTTCTGTTGCGCCACTCAGAAGCTCCAAGTAGTACATTTCTAATAGTACCTGGAACTGCAGTTGTCACGTGACATTACATGTGCAGTATTAACCTGGGTGCCTGTCATCTTGTGCTTCCTTTGGAGTTTAGAAAATGATTGTTTGCAAACAGAATGTGTTTCTGTCGTCTATTCTAATGGAGCATTTTGATGCATCATTCTGAAACTGCATCTGCAAATGTGTTCCCTTAAAGCAATTGCGTTTATTAGTAAATAAATGCACAGTTATGCATTTTTAATGGTGCATTTTTTCAAGCTAGCACGCGCTTATGTGTTCAAAAGGCGGTTTGGCCTGAAGTATATGTGATATCTGTGTGTGAGAACAAAGTTTCAAGAGTTTTTTGACGTTGATTATAACTGGAAATCATTCTCGTGTCAAGCCTATTGTGTGAAAAGAAGCCATTAGCACATAATGGAGAAGTGAGGAGCTCTTTCTTTCTCTCACTCTCTCTGTCTTTCTCTCTCCCCACCTCTCTCTATATTGCAGCCAAGGTTAATCGTAATGCCTGAGGAGGAAGTGTGAAAGAAAAAGAAAAGGAGCGAGGTAGGGAGCAAAGACTGAGGGAGGAAGAGAGAGAAAGACACAAAGTGCCTGACACTTCCCCTAAAAGCTCATTTTGCATGTGATTTTATGCAGGCTCATCTCATCCAAGAACCCATTCTCACAGAACACTGCTCAAATGTGCACTGGTACCTTCAATGCTAGTGGTCTGTCTCTCTAAGGTCATCAGAGGGTAAATTCAAGTTCTAACCAGGAGAAGATAAGTTGAGATTACTACTGCTTGACCTCTTGTGTTACTCTCTTTAACTATAGAGAAAAGCCTGATGCCACTTTTTGGTCAAATCTCCATTTTACATAAGACTGTTCAAATTGATTCACATGATTTAGTCTTACACACTGAGAAAATGAGCCATGTCTGTCAAATCTTTTGTGTCTCTGATGAATGAGCTTTTTTTATTATATGGTAATGATCTGGCAGAGTAGATAAATATATTACCCTTTATTGTATGCCTTTCTCCCACCATCCAATTTTTATTCAAAATGAATCATTCAGAACACAAAGTGTCTGCTCTAATCTCTCCCTCGCAGTAATATGTGTGTTTCATTAGGATGTTTACTTTTATTATTGTCACGATGTGAGGACGGGTGGACGGACACACATGCAGAGCCACTTAACAGCATAGTATTTATTCTAGACATAAAAGAGGTATATGCACACACAGGTTACACAGCATGACATAAGACATCAGACGACAACAGACACGGAAAACAGAGGGTTTAAGTACACACGTTAATAGGGCACAAACAAGAAACAGCTGAGAACAATGGATCACCAGACAGGGTGTGAGACATAAAAGACATAAACACAAAGACATGTCTAATGGCGGCCATCGCCATGGCAACCGGCACACTACACCAGCTGGGAGATGCAACGGCCGGAAGACCATGACAGAACCCCCCCTCTACGGCGGTGCTCCTGTAGCACCAACACAGCCCTCTGAGGGGGTCCTGGGCCTGTGAGCCCAATGGGGGTGGAGCGATGACATCCTCTGCAGGGGTAGGAGGCAGGGCGTCATCGTTGTCCCCGATGCCTGGGGTCGGAGCGACCTCCATGCTGGCCCACGGCGGTGCGGGGATGACCCTGGCGTGGGCCCCCGGCGGTGTTCCCCCCGAGATGGCGAGCCCCAGGAAGAGCTCCATGAGCCGGTCCATCGCGGCGCTGGAGACCTAGGGGACACCGTCCTCTGAGCCAGGGAACTGGGCCACGCCCTCCGCGGCATCAGAGAACTCAGCCCCGCCTTCTGCGGTGTCAGGGGACTCGGCCACACCTCCTGCTGTGTCAGGGAATTCGGCCACGTCTCCTGTGGCATCAGGGAACTCGGCCACGCCTCTTGCGGGCATCAGAGACAGCCTCGGTGGCCGTCATCAGCCTCCCCCCTCAAAAATTTCCAGCAGGCTTTCCTCCTCCGCTCCTGGGAGGCTCGAAATCTGGACTGGGTCGGAGCCAAGCCGCTTCTGTGGCTGGCTCTGAGGCACGGCGGGGCTCCGGAAAAACCGGTGTGGCAGCGCAACCGGGGGTCGGCAGGCGGAGGTGGGCTGCCCTCGTCTCTCTCTGTCTCTCTCTCTCTCTGGTGGTGCGATTGTGTCCCGGAAACATTGGCGTGTGTGTGGGGGGGGGGGACTGGCAGTTGCTGCCGCTGGCTCGGCGGTGCGGCAGGAGGGGCGAGCTGATGCTGCGTGGCTAACAACGCCACCATGGTAGCCAGGACTTTGATTCGCGCCTGCCGCTCCTCGCCCTCCTGGCGGACCCTGGCTAAGCCCTCCGCTTCCCAGGTTGAGAGGGGCTGCTCAACCACGGTAATCAGCGCCATGAAGGGGGCAAGGTCATCAAACCAGCGCTGATGTTCCGCGATGTTCCGCCTGCAGCTTCTCCAGGGTGGCTGCCTTCTTGGAGACGGGCCTTTTCCTCCGTGGGTCGTAAGTTGTGTTAATAAGCCCACTCAGCCAGTTACTGAATAGACTTGGTTTATCTCAAAGGGAAATACAACTAATGTTAAAATCCATTAGGGGAAAAAAAGAAAAAAAAGAAAATATGTAAGAGATAATACGCCTTCAAGGAAATGAATTGCATTATAAAAGAGCCTGGGTGTTTCGTTTCATTTCGTCTGCTTTGTTTCTTTGTGTTTCAAACCATTATATATGCAATATTTCTCCAGATGAGCAAGGCCCTACAAAAGCACAATTAACAACCTCAAACTACCTTGCTTTTGCTTATGTAAAAGTAATAGATTTTTTTATCACCCATAAAATGATCTTATCTTTCTCTTGTTTTGGTTTTTTCAATTTCCTATATCAGAAAGGAGATCTAACACAATGCATATTATTGTGTTTCTGTATTTCAATCTATCAGGAGATGCACTATGGACTCTAAATATAACTGAAACAATCTAACCCCTTAACACCGTCGATGGGTCCAGACTTACATTCCATACTTTCATAACTACATACTTTTCTTTTAGTTTTACTGTAGTTACTGAATAATTCATAGTGGTAACTGAATAATTTGCTTTAACATAATAAGCTGGGACTTTAAGTTGTTAAGTAATTTTTTCTTCCCAAATTTCCTTATTTATTTTTGACCTTGTCATGGCCTCCCCATGCTTGTAAAGGCTTACATATCTAATGGTGTGTTGGAAAACCTCGGGACATATGAGATGTTGTGAAACTTTATTGGATGAAGGCATTAGTGGACCAAAAGACCTAAAAACTGTTATAATCAAAACAACAGCCATATAATCTAGATAGTAAAATGACAAATCATTTTTAACGTTGCTATAAACGTGATTTATTATGTTTCATTACTTTAGCTTACATACTTCATAGATGAATATGAACTACATTTACAGTTAATGTATCACATGTAAGTGCCTTTTTATTCAGTCTTTTTCCATCATAAAAGGTCATCAGAAGCAAATTCATCAATATTATCCTTAAAAAAAGGGGAATTCTATTAAATGTGGATTCTAGCAGGGAAGGAAACAAAAAAAAAAGAAACATGACTAAGAACGATGTAGTCATACATGCAAGACTTGCCAAGATGCAACACCAACAAAGGAGTGTAAATATCGAGACCTTGGAATTATAAGGTTCTAGCTGACTTTTTTGGCAAAAATTAGTTAATGTTATAAATATGTTATTTATATATCACTGAATATATGTGAGAGAGTTTTACACCAAATTGGTATTGTCACGATGTGTTCTAGGTGCGCGGGTGCGGACACAAATGCGTAGCCGCTCTGTACATCAAACATATTTATTTTAACTGATATAGATATCGGGGAAACAAACAAAGACTGAGACTCACGTCGCGACAGGTGTGCTCACACACAAACAACGAAGGACAATACTGGACGGACACAGGCAGGTACTTATACACTTAGTGATTACTAACAAAACATGCAGGTGGGGACAATCACATCACGGGACAAAAGACATGACATGTCATGTCAACCGCCACGCTATTGTCTCGCGCTCAGCCGGGCGCGTGACACTACTTCATACACCACTGATTCATTTTTAATGATTCTGGAAAACATTTCGTACCACAAAACTGTGATTGCTGAATAAATTTATAACTTAATAAAAGCACAGTAACTGAACCAATCTGCATTTTCAAAGGAACATGCAACCATACTGTAATATAACAAACATAGGCTTAATTACCCATCAACACAGTACCAATAACTAATAACATCTCAGTGAAATGTCCATGAGCTAACACTTTCACCGTGTCCATGAGAAGCTGGAATCAAACATCAGGAAAAAGAGAATGACTTGCAGTTCAGCTGGAGAGGAAACAATGTCCACTTGTCCCCTGGTGGAAACTACAATCATAGAAAGTACTATCAGCTCCTTTCACAGCTTAATGCTTGAATTGTATTATACTCATTTGTAAATCGCTTTGGATTAAAGCCTCTGAGAAATTAATATATATTAATGTAAATGTAGAGCTGAACAAAGAAATTGTGCATAGCTTTTAACAATGTACACTCAGTCAGCATCTCTGAGGACATTCACATTCATATACATTATAAAATAATAAGCAAAATAAGCAGTATGTCTTTATACATCGGCTGGCTGTGGTTTTGACATAGGGCACGGCCTTGCACTGTAGGGAACAGAAAAACTACAGTATATTGCGGCATACAACTTGGCAAAAATGCCTTTTTTTCGGTTATGTAAGAACAAAAGTGCAAATTTCATTCTTCCAATTACATAAACACAAACAGTTACATGCAAAGAAAGGTTTTTACAGTACCAACAAGCAGAGATGTGAACAGGTCAAATGTCGCTAAGAATACATAAATGCTAGCCAGAGCTAAATAAGTCAAATGAGATGTGCTAACAAAACATCAATGACCTACTTAGCCACATTAGCATTTTGGGTAAACAATCCTTTAAAAATAACTCTATGAACGCATAAACCATGTAATTTACTCGCACACAGGGCATCATAAAGGTCACAGAGGCCCTAGAAAAATCAGAGCTATTAGCGCTATTCGTAAACCCACTGCATCGGTGGCATTCATAGCAGAAATAAGAACATTTAAAGTGTTGTGTCAGCTCCAGAGACAGTACATCACGTCGGAATTATCGGCAGATACGTTGTGAATTACCTCTCCTGCACTCCGCTCTACATAAATGTGTCTATCTTTGATTGATAGCAAGAGAGCTATTGCTGACCAGGTGATCTGATATCAAGCAAAAGTCTTTTAATGGGCTAAAAGAAGGCAAACGGCTATATAAAAAATAAAAATAAAACATCCAAAGTTAAAAGGTGCACTGGTCAATATTTTTTATTGTTCTCACTATTACAAATAACGTGGAAATATCTGGGAAACCCGATGAATCACAATTGTTGAATCAATGTGATCAAAGCGTGAAAAAAAGTGTATCATACGCCTGAGAAAAAAAAAAACACGTGAAAAAAATGCAACTCTGTGCTGGACACCATGTCAGTCATGTTATAGACACACCCTCCCCCATATTTACTGCTCAGAAATGCAAACCTGGCAAAAGCCAGTGTTAAACCACCAGGGTCACCAGATGATATTGCTGTGGAGAAGAAGAAAAAAACACGATATGCAGCAAAAAAGCATGATGATGGCAAAATAAATAAAATGACAAAATCTGGGCGCTGCTAATTCAAGATGGAGAAACCTGCTGACTGTGAACAGGATGAAGTTGGAGAACAAATTAGTTAACTTTCTCCTGGACAGGTAACGCGATCATTAACGTTATAAACTGGTAAACTGTTTGGATCAATGCCTGCAGCAATAAATCAGTACTTTGTACTTTGGCATGTCAGTATTTCAAACTTTGTCATAACTGACCTAGTAGAATGAAACAAACAGTGCTTGTGAGCTAGTTATTGGCTAACTAAGCCAAAAAAGGATGATCCTGGTGCCTGAAATAAGCTGTAAACTTCCAAACTCGCTCACTTCCTAGGTTTCCTGAACCACTCTTGCATCAACAAATCAGTAAACTATTTGGCGTATCAGTATTTCACATGTTTATAGCTAAGCTTGGCATAACTGACCTAGTAGAAAGAGATGATGGAAAGTTAGCCTGCTAGCTACTGAACTAACGTGGAGGCGGGGCTTTATCTACATGGGCATGAATTAGAGGTGGGGCCAAGAAGTAAACCAATAATTCCAATGTTTTTGTAGTTCCCCTTGTAACCGCTAGAGCCCAAATTCTACCCAATGCACCTTTTAAACATGACCTTTCTTCAAATAGTCTTCTCAGTAAACCTCTATTCCTACATTTGGCCAGGTTTCGCCTCCACTGGCTCAGTACTTAGTTCTGAATGCAGTATTTTAATGTACTTCATGTAGAGTGCATCGCTGGCAACGTCGGAGCAAAGGGCTGCCCATCTGTCGAGGAACGGCTCTCGGCTGCATCACTATGTAAATCTGTTATCATGAGCGAAGCCAACTATGAAGTCAGGACATATTTTCGTGTTGCTGAAGGCCTTCGGTAAGCAGCGCGGAGAAAACTTATTAGACCAGGCACTAAAGCCGAATGGAAGAAAAACAAGACTGCTGCTGAGCCTTGTTTACGGCCAATTGAGCTGTCAGAGAGTGCGACACAGAGTCAAACGGACAAGGACGGTTGACCGAGCAGGTGCGTTTATGATGCAAGGCACATGTGAGCTGTTGCAATAAAACCACAGAGGTGGCTTTAAAAAAAAAATTTAAAAAAAGGAGGACCGGTCGATCGCAGTCACTTAAACTCATTCCTGATGCATGGCATTATTCTGAAGAAGGAGGAAAGGTCAGGACAAACCAAAAGGTATGGTCACTTTTGACTTTTAAAGCTCAGTACCTCTGTATACAGGATATTGTGATGTGTGTATACAGGCATCTATTCCTGGAAGGTTATAATATACAGATACAATTGAAGAGAGAAAATATAATGAGCACAGTATAATGCCTGGCAATATCACCAGTGTGCCACCTGGGTCTCACCTGGGCCGCACTGCCAGTCACTCTGATTGACAGCAGCTGTGTTTGTGTGTGTTTTATCACTTCCTGGCTGATGACTCAGCCCGACCTAGGAAAGTGCCAAGCCTCCCCGCTGGGCTCAAGCGCAACACAACCTGCCCTCCCATCCCCATAATTCTCTAAGGCAACACCAAGAGAGACACGTTTGGAAAAACAAAGCTGTCTGGAGTGGCAACAGCTCCAGTCATGGGGTGCAAGTCTGAAAACTTCGATGCCCTGAAAACACTTTTAGTATATTTGCTGAAGAAAAGCAAAAAATATGCAGGCAAAACTGTGCGATTAAATGCTGCAGGTACGCTGCTTCACTTCAGTGAAATCAACTACTTGTCTCATTGCTTATCATTAGGCAACCTCATGCAGATTAAAAAGTCTAAGAAAAGTCATGCAAACTTTAGGACGGAAGGTTATTTTAGAACAAATCTCCAAATACCAGAAAAATAAAATAAAGAGAAAGAGAAAGCTGTCGCGACAAAGTTGAAAGACATCAATTGTTTAACGCAGCATCCAGAGAGGTTTTGTTTTGCAAGCAGAAATAGGTCAACCTTTTTGAAACAGGCATGCGAGCTCCTTTGACCCTGTGAAATTCTGCAGTTGGGAACAGGCGGTTCGAATAGAAAACATTCCCGAGTAATACCAAGCAAAAGGTTTTACTTTTATTTTTTTTTAAATGCATAGGTTTAACAGCGAGCAGAAAACATGCACAGCGTTAAAAATCTGTGCTTAAGCTTTCAAAAAGTCCACTAATCTAAACCATATGTGCGCCAACAGAGCCAGAATTGAGCACAAAAACACACAACGATCCCAACAGTACACTATCAAACAAAACGTCAGCAATAATCTTTTTTTGTTTTCGAAAGAATCCTGTTTCAGCTCTGGAATTTGGCTCGCTAAGCCTACATAGTAAACACTGCATAGTGATCTGTTTATAGATGCAGCTTCCTTACATTCCTCACGTGGACTGGACCAACCATAAACAACTTCCAGACAAGTCTGCAAAAAAAGAAGAAAAAAAAAGGCAAACTTTCTTACCAACTAGTAGAAAAGACTGCAAAACAGCACTTGGAGACTTTCGTAGGAGCCCGCAGAGGAATGAGGGACAGGGTGAGGCAAGTTATGTGATCTGAGAGAGGGAAAGAGAGAGAGAGAGAGAGGGAAGGATAGTAGGAAGTTCCAACGGTGCTTAATGGTTTTCAGCTGTGGGCCAGATGGGGATGCGTACAGGAGTGCTGCGAGAAGGGCTGACGAATTTGTGAGCGTGAAAGAAACTGAGAGAGAAAGAGGATGTTTTGTGGTGTTACAGGGTTTTAAAGTCTTTTGGGTTTGCTTGTTTGAATTAAACGAAAACGTAGACGTGGTGATGGTATGTAAAGAATGAAACAAGAAAAGATGAAACAATGACAAACAAGAAAAAGTCTCCATTCTTCCATTTTTCCACCAATGTGAATCTTGCCGTTGTTCCTGATCACTGTTGTGTGATTTGGCAGGAAAACGCACACAAGACCGCCTCAGTTTCGTCAAACAGCAACACCCTCAATCCCAGATGAGCGTCAGTCCGGAATCTTCCAACCTTCTTACAGACTCAAAATGGTTTTTAATCATCGGAGCAGTTTCAAAACTTTCTCACGACTCAGCTGAGAGTCGATCAACGGGAGACCAAAAAGCCTGTGGTCAGGGAGTAAAAGGTGGGGGAGGAAGAGAAATCCCCCGAAATGTGGAATAAACATTTTCCAGTGGGATACAAGTTTCCACCGCAGCTGCAGAACAACTTGAGCACAAAGATCAGTGGGTCAGTGGATCCTTTAAGCAGAACATGCTGTGCTTTAAAAACCTATGAATCTTTACCTTAATCAAGGATCAATGGCGTAACAGTGGAGCAGAAAGCAGCGAGCAATTCCAGCCTCCATTTACACACACCACAGAAAAATCACTAGAAGATCACAGAAAAGTCACGGCCGCTCTCTGCGTCCCCCGTCTGCATGGCCCCTGAGTGGTCCGGATGGTGGCATGTTAGTCTTGGCATCGCAGTGATGGTGCAGGCTTCAGCATATTCTGCTCTTTATTTTCCTAAAATGTGTTGGTTTTTTGTGCTTTCCATCACCTCCACCCCTCAGTCTTGTGTGGACAGCTGTGCGGACTGAGGGGGAGAGGAAGAAAGGCGGGCGTTTAAAGGTGTGCCAAATAGTTTTCCATTCCTCAAGATGTGGTAAAACTACATATTCTGCACTTTAGGCCTCTTGAGAATGTAATCATAACACGCCAGGCACCTGGACGACATTAGTGAAGAATCTTACTTTGAAGAGTTTCAAGCTTACCTCAGGACTGCCCAGAAATACACCATAGTGACCTAAACCATGTGTAGCACCACAGTGATGAATCTTGTTCGACCACATGTAGGTCAGCATTACAGGATCTGATCCAAATATAGGCGATTGTCTAGACTGGCTGCTGATTAAAAGGAAATATTCGTCCAAAACCTTGATTAAATACTGATGAAAGTAGGTCGGTTATGTGATTTGCAGGTGTGATGCTCACAAAGTGTAATCAAATGCAATTTTAAAAATCAAACGCAATCAGTAGTTCTTACATTCTGTACCCTGGTCCTGTCCACACTCCTGCTCAAGGCACACTAATTAGGGGGAAAAACAAATGGCTAACATTTGAAAAGGACAGATCGTACAATATCGTATTTGTTTCGCAAGTAATTATGACACACCCTCAGTGCGTTCCGCTCATAATGCAGCTTCTTGGGTAGCATGTGCATGCTTAGGAAATAAAGACTGTCCCACTTGCCCACTGAGGTTCCTTATTTTGGCCAAATTTGAAAACAGCATCGCATGTGTAGGCAATACCAAAATTCTGTTCACCAGACCGGACTTCTATGAAAGTTTTGACAAATATGGCAGACAAAACTGTCACTCGGATGGAGGCGTACGTTTACAAATGGTGAAACATGACATAAAATGATTGGTTATTATATTTTTTTGTCCCGCCCGCAATTCTGCCGGTGACGTGATTAAAAAATCAGAGGCTGTTTAGAGGCGGGAAAAAGTCGCTGCACTTTAGTGAAAGATTACGGAATAATTTTGTCTTTTAAGTGATTATTCCAGATGAATCGTCTACATTTGAAAAGGTTGTGTTTGAAAATTTGCATTTAAAGCCTCACATTAGTTTTTGCAGCTCAAAAATCAAAGCTCGAATACATTGAAGTGCAGCCAAATTCTGAACCTCAAAGGATACTTTCAAGCATTGTTTGTCATTAAATAATAAAAAGACATGGGTAGGTTAATTATGTGAGCAAAGGACAACACAAATTCAGAAGGACTTCCACTCTAAAAGCCCTCGAGTCCGGAGAGGAGACACGGAACCAATGGCAAAACCTGCAGCTAAACAGGGTAATCCAATCGGTCAGACACTGACATTTCCTGCTGATACAATGAGCAAAGCAATCCAATTAAAAACAGACAAAAGGTTAGATAACACAGCTAAGAGTGGACAATGTTTCTTTTAATAATCGGGAGATTAAGAGATGTCCAAGTTCTCCTGACAGCTTGAAAGGCCAAAGTCCATCACCGTCTTTGGTTTGAGTGAGTGTTGTTTGGTGTACATAGAGGGTGCACGGGAAGAGGACGGCCAAAGAACACAGCAGAGGAGAAGAAAACAAATAGAAGCTATGCAGACAATCATGCCCTGTTTACAGTTTAAAAAGTATCTTATTTATATCTATCCAGCAACCAACAATGTTTAAAATAACTATTTTATTTTTAGATTTGTAACCGCTTTTTCCTTAACAACATATTGGTTGACATTTGTCTTCCAAAAAAAGAAGAAGCACCTAACAGTATTTCAAGCTCAAATATTTTTAACTCTGTGATATTTCTTTAAAAAAATTATTTTTAAATAATTTGGATCCAATAATCCATTTGCAATCAAATAATAGACGACTAATTTTTTTCTTTTAAAATGTGGCAAAACCATTACAGATCCCCTCGCTGCTTGTTTATACTGGGCTAATCCAAGTGAGCCACGTCTTACGTCAACTCAGCAGTTAGTAGTACCAGTAAATAAGAGCACTTTTTCACCAAAGGGTGCAGTATGGCACGGTACGGTTACTAATCCGAATCCAGAACTATCTGTACCCTGGTTGAGTACCCGTGTCTATTTCCCATCACATAACAGTACCCATAAATGTAGGAAGAGTTCTCTGGAGGTTGTGTGGTGGTGCTCAGTGATGGGCAAGATTGGTAAAATACTATTCAAAAGTTGCAAATTGTTTAAAAAACAAACAAACAAAAAACCACACAACACAAAGCCAGGGTGCCAATACTTCTTTGTAAAAATATATTCTTAGAAAAAAAGGGTAACTCAGGGTTTTTTGGATGATTAATGGTCCTAGCTTTCTGAAAAGGTTCTTCTTGGAACCTTTCCTATGTAAAAACCCTTCAGTTGTGCACACTTACAAAAAGGGTTCTTCAAGGGGTTCTTTGTATAGTTGAGGGTTCTAAGCTTTCTAAAATGACATAGGGTTGTAGGGATCTGTTGTAAGGGTTTACATAGAACCTTTACGGGTTCCCAAAAGGGGCAATTGAAACACCCTTAAGGGTTCTAGGTTTTCCCTTTTTTCCCTAAGAGTGTAGGATTCTACATACCTTTAAGGGTTCACACACAAGGACAAAACAAACAACCCTTCAAAAGGGTGCCAAATTAAACTTTTTAATTTTTTTTAAACAAGTGTAGAGATAAGTTCGGTGACAATTTTGTCAGATGTTAAAATACACGAAACTCAGGGCATTTTCTGTTGTTGAATCCCAAATGCATTTAGTGTATGTAACGTTTGGGTCGGGAGGCGTAGAGAGAAATCAGACGACAGGCAAACAGATCTCAGGAAAATGTATTTTATTCCGGGTCCCTTTTTCCCCGTTGACGCTTTTCAGCGTCAAAGTGGCGCAACCATAAATAAATAATAAAAAACGGATGTCGCTCGGCAAAGCGGAAGTCCTCCGCTGTATCGCGCCTTTTCTCTGCCGGTAGCTCCTCCCTCGGCAACGCGATCTCTACTGCAGGCGGAAAGAAACAGATATAGAGATCCGTTAATCCTTGACAGGTGCGAGCACTTCCGTATACACTATACAGTAAATACGCAGAACAATAAATACACAGGACAATAAATACACAGTATAATAAATACACAGAACAATAAATACACAGAACAATAAATACACAGAACAATAAATACTCAGGACAATAAATACACAGGACAATAAATACACAGAACAATAAATACACAGGGCAATGCACGCCAAACAGGACAACAGAACAATATTAAATGGGGCGTAGCTATTATGTGAAAATGCTTAATTTGCATTTAAATGCATTCTGTCCAGCTGAAACGTGGCAATCTGAGAACTAAAGGTACATTTCATTGCACGTGTCCATGCCCTGGTTATGAAAGTGACACATAGCAGCCAGTTCAGAGTCGTATAATTTGCAGCAATCAGAAATCAAGGCTAATAAGAGGGAACGTATGGCTGCATTTCTCAACAAGGGTGAAATAATGGCTCCTAAATGAACAGTTTAGGCAGCAACAACGCGAGGAGGATAATGTTAGCCCTTTTAAAGTGCAATAACGCGCTTTGGCCTTCGGGTTAGTCGGTTCGTGACGCGCGCACTAATGAGTGTACACACACAATGGGCCAATTACGCCGACAGACGAGGGCCAAACAGTGAGGAAAGTGTTCATGTAGGGACATTATTTCAGTAATAAACATGTTGACTTTTGTCACTCTGTAATGAGACTGTGTAAGTGCTGTGGTGAGGTTTGATAAGAATAATCCATACAGCAGTGTTTAAAATGCAGTGCTTTCTTTCTCTTTCTTTCTCTGCAGCAATTGAAGAAACATCCGTGTCGTCAGTGTGACAAGTCGTTCAGTTCCTCCCACAGTCTGTGCAGACACAATCGCATCAAACATAAAGGCGTTCGCAAGGTCTACTCCTGTCCGTGAGTATCGACCGGTCCGCTTGGTGCTTCAGCGTGTGAGTGGATGCACATTAGCACATGAGGATGGGATGGATATTACATTTTACATTTTTTTTTACCTCTTCCGATTTTAAGGAGTTAAAATTTCTGATAAGCGCTAATATAATAATAATATTTATTTATTTATTTACATTTTGAGTCCAATTAAAAGATGAAACTAATAATAATAATAATAATAAACAACTTTAAGAGCGAGAGAAAAAAGAGAGAGGCTGGTGAGGGAACCACTGTTTATAGCTGTTAGAACGTAAGTGAGAACAGGAACTAACT
>JAOUQW010000046.1:1768618-1787009 GCA_028565825.1 Olivaichthys viedmensis | reverse complement strand
GGGCTAAGACATAGCAGCATTTCACAGTGGATCACTGGAAAAAAGTCCTGTTTACTGATGAATCCAAGTTTAAGATTCATGGCGGTAACAGAAGGGTTTACAGCAGTAACAGGGTTACTGCGATACTCTCAGAAAAGTGCATCGTGATATAATATATTACGGAATCGATATATGTCATACGCTCGTTTAGGTTTGTCACGATGCTAAACCTGTCATGATGTTTAAAACAAATACAAAGACGGATTATACCATTTTGCATTTCTGTTTCTGTATATGTTGATAGATTCTAGGAGCATCAGCTCACATACGTTACTGAATAAAACTCTTCATCTGTATGTTTTAGACAAACTAATGGCCCTAAAAATGCTATTTGTTGACAATCAAATTTTACCCACTGGGTCACCTTAAACAGCATCAGTTCATAATTTTAGTTTATGGTGCAAGTTTTTAACACCAGATTTCTGTTTTGAACATCAACATGTTATCAAGCTCATTTAAAAGGAGGCCACATAAAAATTAGGCTCCAGACAGTTCACTAGCACTTTTGCTAAACAGCCTATGTGCTTTACAAGCATGCACACTTTCACTCGTCTATAGGCACAATACAACTTCAACAAAGTATTGGCCTTTTTAAATAAGGACTTGAAAATGTATTGAAACGAGTATTGAATAGTTTGCCAAATTGGAAACTTGGAAAAGTATTGAAATTTCAGTTCTTTGTGTAAAGCCTTACTTAAGGTTACCTCACGTTTGCCCTGATTCTGGGTGTTTCTCAATATGCGTTCTTTTGTGTCTTTCTGTCCTCGTGTACTCGCTTGACGTCACATTTTAATGCCCAAGCTGCATTCCCATAGTCAAGAACAAGTGCCAAGAACAGTTTTACAACTCGGAAGCGTTCTTGATCCGCCCTAAATACTAGAACCAACTAAAAGTCGCATAATTCATTGCGACGTCATCGCGATGGTGGTGGACGAGGCTCAGACCCATAACTGAAAGATAAGTTCTTTTATTTTAAGTAAACGGTGCACGTAAATCGGATTTTGACATAAAACAAGCCGAGAAATTGGTTATATAGTTGTCGAATCATTGCTCATTTGGTACAAACAATGCATAATATAAAACTTTGTTCCAACGTTTCATAAAGAGGAGGCTCCCGTTAGATATACTAGCATCCTGTGTTAGCTTAGTTTGCACTTAGTTGGCATTGGCTAACGGTGAACCTAAAATGAAAGACGGATTTTTTACCGTTTAGGTTTAACCGTGCTGCATTTAGCAGTCTTTGGCTTTATTATAGTAATGAAAAACAACACGGTGAATAAGTCATAAAACACTACATCATCTGTATTGTACAAAAGCGTTTTTATTTTTATTTCTTCAATAATTGAGTATGCTAAAAGTTCATCAGAAGTTATTCGAGAAATCCAAAAACGCTTTTGTACAATACAGCTGATTAAAGTGAGAGTAATATGACAGGATGGTGAAATGAGCCGGGGCATTGGTATTGCGCAATAGCAGGTACACAGTGCGTCTCAAACGCGTATAGGTGCGTTCTCCGTTCTCATGTCCTTGTGAGTTCTGTACAAAATTACTTGCCAAGAACGTCCTTCTCAAGGCCACAAGTGCATTCTTTGCGTTCTTGGTATTGAGAAACACCGTCTGTCTCATTTTCCCCTCTACTTCCCTTATATGGTAAATGTTTCCTGTTCTCGTTACCCTGTTGCCATGGCAGTTAATTGGTCTCACCTGTTGCTGGTTACCCATCATTAGTCTGTATTAGTTTTCCCCTGTATTTTTAAAAAGTATTGCAATATTGTAACAGCTGTGATTCTGAGCTGTGTCTTCTTGGGCCTTGGTTTGTTTTTTATGAGCTCCCAGTTTTCCTAGTCTAGTTCTCAGCTGTTAGCTGTTCTCTGGTTCTGCCCTTTACCTGAATGCCTGGATATCAATTATGGATTATGGCTCAGTGCTTTTGTCTGCCTGTGTTTTGAACTCAGCCAAGGACACCGACTTAGATTTTCAAATTAAACCTAATAAACATGCTTTGAGCATGCACTCACATCCTGCACCCTTTACCTGCACATTACATAATCACAGACATGCTCGATTGCAACCAAAGGAAGGGGTAAAACTGTGAAATTAAATTGTGTAGTTAACCTCACTTATATGGACTATCAAGAACACTGAATGTCATTACAGTGCTCTTGATGAAAATACACAAACTGTGGGGTGCTAATGCTGCTTAGTAAAGACACTGCTATTCTTTGGGAACTGTCAGCTAAAACACCACTTGTTGATTAATGGGAACTGCGCAGAAAGCATGCTTACTAAGCCACAATAATAATTAATACTGTTTAACTCACTCCTGAGACAAAAGGCTGAACAATACAGAACAATAGCCTCCATACAAAGAGTCCAGCTGCTCAGTTCAAACCTATTGTTTCAGCCTAGCTATTATCGCCATAGTGGAAAGTGAGACTTTGAAGGGAGAAATGCATTTTTTCCCCCTTCTTTTGTTTCAATTGTTGCATAATAGATAAGATATTTCTCACGCATTCATGTTCCTCAGAGCTAAGACACAGAATTAAAAAAAGATACAAAAATCATACACAATCCATTGAGCCGAGACAATCAAGGCTGGCAAATCTGGGTCCCCAATTTCCCCCTCTGAGATCAATGAATAAACGAATTAATAAATAATCCATTCATTAATCTGTTCTTTTCTTCGTTCCATCCATCGTTTCATCCACCACTTCAAAGATGGCAACTTTAACTGCCAGGATATTGGGTACTATTTGACTAGAAAACACAGCAAGCTGCTACTGAACAAAAATTAAATATGGCGGACAATATCTTCTGCTGCTCACATTTATTCATTTACCAGCTTTTCTTCAAAACAAACTACAAGTAAGGCAAGAATCCAATCCAAGCATAGAGCTGAGAGGGTTAAGGGTCTTGCTCAAGGGCCCAGCACTGACAGGTCAAAGCCCCCAGTCCCGGACAATTTTTGTTTCCTAGGGCCCCCTAGGCCATCTGTCTACTTGAGGTGATTGCAATCATTCCCACTTTACCCCCTTTACAACAGCCCTGGGATTTGGACTTACAACCTTCTGGTCACTGGCACAGAACCTTAACCACTGACCTACCACATGACTCATGAATATAAAGGAGCTCTATATAGTTTGGCACAGTTTGAATGACAAACATTGGTTGTCACGTGCAAGGCTGTGACGAGTACCACGTGCCTTATGTTTATTAGTTCATGTCTTGTGATGTGATTGTTCCCACCTGCCTCTCGTCTGTCTGTGTAATTAGTATCTGTTTAAATAGCCCTCGTGTCCCTGTCCAGTTTGTCTCGGATTGTTTAGCTATATTCATGTTTAATAAATGTTTGTTTTTTGAATGGCTTCGCACTTGTGTCCTGCCTCTGCTGCTAAATGAATGTGACAGGTTTAAGTACATCATTAAGTCATTGAGGTGTTACCCAAAAGCCAGTGCATCATATAACCATGCCTGACTTGATTTAAAATGTACTTTTCAGATCTTTTATCACAGTTTCCGATATTATCACAATATTGTACTATTCTCAGTTGTGTCCACCAGTTTTTTAAACCTGCATGTTAATCTTGTCTGGTGAACAGAATTATGGGATTGCCTTCACCAAAAAGGGCACATGCGTCATATGGTCTTTCCAATTTGTCCAAAATAAGGAAGTGTAGAAGACAACTGTCCTTATGTTGGCTGGCTGAATAGTACATATGCGACCTCAGTGCCCAAAAAATGCTGCCTACCTAGGCAGCCTCCTTTCAAAAGGAACTACCTATGGGGTAGTGAAGATATTTGAACTGTTTAAGTGTTGAATATCGCAACATATCATATAACCAATAATCGGCACATGCCTGCCTTTAACCTACATGACAAATTAAGATCATTAAAGTAGATTAGATGCTAAACATCTTTATTGTGACGCATATTGTGATTTTAAGTATTGATTGTAGTCGTTGTTCATTATTCATACATACATTCAGTGAGATTGATAGGATAAAATAAGATATTAATAAAAGACAATACAGGTAAAATGAGAATAAAAATAATGAAGTCAGTTAAAATTATAAAGGATATTAATAAATATATTATACAGATAAACAGAACTGTGCAAATATACATATAAACCCATATACAGTAGAATCTGAGTAAGTAATAGTGCAATATGCAGATGGATGAGTAGTGCAAAAGTATTTGTATAGTATTTAAACTATAGTATAGTATTGTATTTGTGCAATTGTATAGTATTTAAAAGTACATGGTTGCTTTGTCTCAGTTATTCGAGGCTTTAAAAAAAGTAAACCAGAAATAACTAACAATGACAATTTCCAGAGTGCCAATTTGAACCCTGCTTATGCTATTTCTATAGGATAAATTCTTTATAAATCAACATCTCAGGAAAAATTTAACTGAGCAAAGTAATATTATCCAATTTCATGCAATTTAGCCTGAGTCAAACCCCCCGATATGTTTTTAACAAGTCCAAGCAGGCAGTTGCATGTCTACAGAATATAAATGAGGACAAGCTACAGGCCTGAAAGCTGATGCTCTTTACTGCACAGTTACATCCAAAATGAAGAGGAAAGAACTTTTTTGCTTTAATCCCAAACTAGGCAATCAGAAAATCAATGACGCAGGACTTATGATATTTCAACGGGCCATTAAGGTCTCCAGCATGGACAGCCCCAGGAAGGCAGCGTTCGCCAAGGGGTATAAATTCTGGGACTCTAAATAATGGCTGCACCTAGACGCCACCGCTATAATGAGATTTATCTCCCATGAGTCACGTCTTCTGTCCTTCAACTTGTGTTTGGAAGTCAAAGGCACGATGCAGTGCCACAAAGATTTAGGCTGCAGGACCAGAACTACAAACCTCCCATCGACTGGACATAATCCTCGGTAATGAGGCTAAATCAGCATAATGAGCAAAAGCAATTAGGTTTCATTCCTCCTACAAAAGTGCGCGCAGTAATCTCACGGTCATTTCTCGCGTCGTCACACTAAATCTGGATGTTTGAATTCTCAAGCGGAGCCATGAATATAAATGAACCACCCAGTTTGACAGCGTTCAAATAGTTGTGTTAAAGGAATAGTCCAAAAAAAGAAATGAAATTTTCACAATTTTCCCCTTTACCCCAAAATGCCATCGATCAGCCAAGACAGGTTTGGTGTCTGACTTTGCTTCCTTAGTTTTGACCTGGAGCTACGAGGCTAATGTAGCTAACAAGTGAGGGAAGCTTATTGCTACCAGTTTAGCATGGTCCAATCTACAAGTCTAAATAATCTCACACTCGCCTTCAAAGACATTGTTTGCCATTGTTTTGACTTTCATAAAATATTTTTCGATACAAATTAAATTAGAACTACATTGACATCTAAAATCACTTCTAACATACAATTCCACCTTCAGACTTTGGGCCACGCCTCCTACCCGAGTCTGATAGTGCCATGAACTGATACCAAACTATGTGCTGAGGAAGAAAGTGATTCAGCTTTAAGATGGTGGTGCTACGGCTGTTTTTAGCGTTTTTTAACATCATGTTGTCCATTTTTATAGATAACAGGTGTGTCATTTTGGACAGATTGGAAGGAGCATATACCGCATGTGTCTGTCTTGGAGAAGATGGATGGATGGAAAGTTATTAAGTAATACAAAATAGTAAAAGTAAAAAAGAAGTAAATACATTATGGTGAACACAAAGCTTGCTGCTTTACACGGTTTACACAAAACTTGGGACTGAAATGCTCATCTCGTTTAAAAGTATTGCCAAAGTAGAGATGTTCCTTTGCTTTTCGGTACCGATTTCTCCCCACCTACATTATTATTTGGCAGCACTCATCTATTTTCAATCTAATAGCTAACAACAGTGTGTTTGACTGTGTGTGTGTGTGTTTGCTCTGTAGCTTTCTAACTCTCCGCAGTACTACTCTAATGACGTCACACACACAACAGTGTGTTTCACTGTTTTTCACACACACACACACACACAAGCCTACAGCAGAAGAGAGTCACTCCGGTGCTGTGTAATGCAGTTTGAGCTGCATTATTTTTTCCAACTTTTAGGCCATTTTGTTATCACAGCCTTATACAATGTGTTTATCATTTAAATTCATACCGCGATAACGATAAAAATAGGATTAATGGTGCAGCCTTAATGTTTACATGTAGTTCAAAACTCCACCAAAGCCTCGAACACTGAAACTGGCGTTTTTTTGCAGCTGTTATATGGCTGTCACAAGCCTGGAGCTTCTGCAGCGTTGTGAGCATACAATGTGACAGGGCTAAATACTACTTGTAATATGACAAATGATTGGCAGTAATAGAATTTTGGAGCATCGTTCAGGCAGTATGACACATGACTTGCTTGTTCTTTAGGCATCAAAGCAGAGAAAATAACTGCCATGTAGACGTGTCTTTGTCAGTCATGCAACTTAAACTCACAGTCTTACATAAGCTGCCTTCAGTGTTTTACATCAACTCATCATACAAAGGGACATGGCGACCCAGATTTAAGACAATACAGTGATTTAGAAATGATCTCTCAAACTGTAACTATATAAAATGTCAAGTTCATCTTCTGTAATGCAAATTAGGTTATAATTAGGGGTTAAATTGGGATTTAGGAGGTGGGGGAGCTCTACTTCTTTCATGGGTGCCAACAATGTTGGAACAGTAATGTTTAATTTCTGTGTTCTTATATGGAGTTCTCAGCATTGATATCATGGAAATGTGATTAAAACAAGGTTTCTGTTTCTGTTCTAAAGGCTTAATTAAACGCACTACAACTGGGTGGCCAGACCTTTCAGTTTTAAGTATTTCTTGTTTGCCACAAAAAAAAAAAAAAAAAACTCTACCTGCTGCAACACTGACATCCACTCAAAAAAAAAAGGGATTTCCTTTTGTTTGTTTTTAACATTTCTTTTACACAAAACAATTTAAAAGTGTGGCAAAACACAAACCATGAATACAACTGAGCAGTCCTTCTCAAGGGCCCAACAGTGGCTCTCTAGCAGTCCTGGGATTTGAACTCACAGTCTTCTGACTAATAGTCTTAACCACTGAACTACTACTCATTCCTTTTTACTTAACCCTGTGAGACCTCATTATTTTCCACAAACTAGATTGCTTGTTTGACTTTTTATATTACAAGCTTTTAAAGACGATGTGTGAAGAAAAACCTCAAGGGTGAATTTTACAAGCTTTTAAACCGCCGCTTTGACACGGAAGAAATGAATGTTCAAAGGCGTATAATTAATAACGGAGCTTGTGACACTTAATCCAAACACCAACAGAAGACGCCACCGTTTTCAATTTCAAACATTTTTACTGATATTGCAAAAAGATTGTTTTTTGTTTTTTTAATCGGCCATGAATTTAAAATCGTATGCATTTCAGGCCCCATTCTCATTGACTTTTTGAATGAAGCTGAGGAATGATGTGGCATTACAATATTTAACATAAATATTGGTATTGTGAGCATCTCAAACTAACCTCAGTAACTCTGCAGGCCATCTAGGAGGCAGCTGACTGAGTAGTTATAGGTGTTGCTAGAAATTGTTTCTGTGGTTAAATTTAGCTGATTACATAAGAAATCATAACGGCACTGTGTGTAACTTGGTAGGTTGTGTAGCTATGCTAGTCAGCTCTTCACTACAATAATAAACCCTACTTGAAAAATGCTGACCAATTAAATAGGCTGAGGTAAACTCGGGCAGGGACAGCAGGGCTTTAGCTATCGAATAATCTATCTGCTGTTTTTACCTCCGATGAATCAACTAATGTAATGATTAATTAGTTAGGGAAATTGCTAGAATATTGCTAGGATCCGTGTCAGTAGTTTATCAAAACAGTGTAGAAATGCAGCTCTGAAAAAAAAGGAGGCTACTCTGTTCTAAAAATATTTTTAAAGAATATACACACCTAGAAATTATTTTGTGACATCAGATTTTCTGCTGTCTACCATCAAACTGGTATACCATCACCATATATTAGGTAAATATTTAATAAGACTGTGATAATATTGTAAACTGGCCTGTTCCTATGCTTCAGAGTTGGAGATGAGGGAACCGGAGCGGCTCTGACCTCCGCTACCCTCTCTCTTTAAAATGAAAGACAGAAAAGCACGTTCCCAAAAGCGCACCGCAAAACCTCAGCGATGGAAAAAACAAACACACGAGCCAGAGGAGATTACATCAGTTCATGGGTTCAGCTCGATCAGAGAGAACATATCAGCTTTTGCAGACGCTGCATGAATAACCATGGGTTTCATTGGATTCTTTATTCTGGCTCATCATTATGTGCCTGACAAGAGGGATGAAAATGTTGGCGAGGCACCAGATCATGAAGGACAGGAGAGCTTGAGAGACAGAAATGGCCATGAAATAAGTAATGTGCAGAAGAAGTACAGTAAATAAGATGAATTACGTGTAATGGAATCGGTAATCGGAGTCATTCTTCTCTGTACAGTATATTAAATAATTGACATATTGGGGCAAAGGGCAAGCATTAGGCCCCCCCTTAAAATGTGATTGGCCACCCCGGTGGCCCCCCCACTTACTGGTACCACTTTAAACGCAAATATCTAAAGGCAATTATACAGGAAGAGATCAAGTGTACGCAAGCTGGGTCAATTGATCCAAGGAATTTTCGGGAGGCTCACGTGCAATCAGAAGCCGGTACATTACAGAAAAAGACGCGCTGATCCCTTTTTGAGGCGGCTGAAGGGGCTCAATGCTGAGCGGCTTTTCATTAAGCGGCGAGCTGTATTTCTCTGATTAACCCATTTTTTAAGTATTCATATTGTTTACACGTGGATACATTGGAAATTTTAGACTCTACTGTTCCTGCAATTTTGGTTTCGCTTTATGCATGATAAAATTTCACGAACATAAACAACAGAACAAAGTTAATCTGATTTTGTCGGGCGGCAGAGCGCGCGAACCCAAATAGCACAGTGAAGCAACAACGGTAAGAAAAGTCTAAAGTCAGCGGTAAAGAGTAACGAAATAAATGTTCTGAGCAACTCAAAATGAAGGCGCTGTTGGACATTCATGCCGAGGACAAAATTGTTCATGAATGGTACAGTCCGGCCGGGACGTGTCATTCATGAGCGAATCAGCAGCAGACTCCAAAAATGAGGCAAGCAGAGAGAAGACGTAGGTGATAAACAAAATCAAATTCTAAATAGCTTTCAAAACAGCTTTGATATATGAAGAAAAAAAATCCCTTTAAATGCAGTATACATTAATACAATGTAAACAAGAGATTATACTGTTTTTGTGCCTCAAATAATGCTTTTATGTAGTAATATAAAACTTTATTTAATAATTCTATTTAAAGCATCCAGTTTGGTTTAATGATGAAAGTATAAGAATTCTCTTAAAAGACAGAACTGATATGTAAAGGCCCTACAGTAACTGGTTCTTTCAGAATCCTGGGTGCAGTTTTATAGATTTATTTACCTTGATATTGCTTCGCAAGGAAGAATCTTGTAGGCTTATATTTATTGCTCATTAGTTACGTGGTGGCTTTTTCTGAAATTTGTGTACCCAAAATAAACCTCCGCTGCGGTTTTCCCAGTCTGAAAGCTACTACCGGTTTCCTTATTCACCCCTCATGAAACAGTGTTGGAAATCAGCAAGCAGCTTTCCTTAACAGGTGTTAAGTTATGCCTTACAGAGGACGTCACTGCATTATTTGAACTGTTTTTTTTTTGTTTTGTTTTGACAAATTAAATAATTTGTATTTAGTTTTTGTGTTGTAATCATTACTATTTTTATTTAACATTGTGAATAAAAAATGTTAAAAAAACTTTTTTCAGACTACAACAGCATGGCCGCTATGCCATGCCCCCAGTGTTACTGGTGTAATTTGACGAGAATCATACCAGTCTTGAAAATTCTCCAAGCCTAGGCTGCATTTGCGAGGGATGAATAATCCTTTTAACTTGGGCTGATATGAAGCTTGAGAATTTGGCACGTCATAGAAAATAAACAGCTTACCCACAAATCCCTTCAATTGGAAAGCAGATGGACGGACTGACCTATTTTGCCAATATAAATATTTTACCTACACAACGCCTACAGCAAGTTGAATAGCGAAAAACAGATGGTTCTTCATACATTGCTCATGAAATGCATATGAAGGGAAAGATGGGCCGGTCTGTGCATTTTGCCTTTAGCAGCCATTTAAAATGAAAGAGCACTGAATTGGATTGCCTGACTTAACACATTGCATGGCTGATGGAACGAGTCTAAGGCCTCCATGTGCACCCTGAGAGTAAAAAAGCGACTAATTTTCCAGAGTGGATCACAGAAAAGCAGAAATCGTGCAACACAGTCATGCGAAAGGCAATGCAGCGCTAAAATCAGGCCTAGTTCTGATGGCTGGCTCAGGAAATGCACTATACTTGACGAGATGCGAGTGGCGTTTCAAGGAGATTAGTTTTTTTGTAGCCACATTAAACCTAAAATGTGGAAATCTGTTGCATTTTCCTCTGTCGTTGCACAACAAGACAAAAAGCCTTTGGCAACATGGTTTCAAATATTGAAAAAAATCTGTGATACTAAATATCCGTCACAAGGATAGACTTGTATATCTTTAATGACAATTTAATTATATATGACACGCCAGACTGTGTGGGCGTGTCAGATCCCATAACGATTAGCAGTGGCGCCTCCCTGGTAAGCCAAACAACTCGTCAAAGTTGCCAGTACCAGACAAGCTAGTAGGAATGAGACCTTCCACACGGTTTATGTTTTTACGCAAGCTAGTTTAAAAAGCTATGCTGATTAGCATAGCACCGTATTGTAATGGTACAGAAGTGACCATGTTGCCAGCTTCAGGTTTAAAATTGGCTTTGCTCTCCTCACATTTAACTGCTGACTACCACATTGAAGCACCTCAATGGCTACAAGCTAATTGCCCTAAAGGCTGCTCATTTACACCACTAGGCGTCGGTCAAGGACGACTGCTGCTAATTCCTGTCTCGCTCACAGCTTAGAAAAAAAACCGTGAGGTACAACTCCTCACCATGACCACAGCTAAAATGCGCTAGATGCAGTTTCGCTCACAGTCGCTCATGAGGAAAAGAGGCTGAGTGAGCGTGAAAAAAGTCGCTTCAGGATAAAGCGTGGAGCTGACATTAGCATATTGCTAATTTGATTCATACGTGAGCTAAAATCACCTACTCCAACATAGCCTCGCCTATCTCAAACTGGCCAGAAGACAAACGACAGAAAAAATGAATTCGGAAAAAAAATGCAGACCAAAAAAGAAAGACAAAAGAAGTAAAGAAAATAAGAAATTGAAAAAAAAGAAAAGGAAAGAAAGAAAGGAAAAAAAAGAAAAACGTAAGTCAATCTGTCTGTCTGAAAAGAGGGATAAGGTTTTAAAATTAAAATACCAAAAGTTCAATTTTGTACCTTAGGTTTTTATGGGGGCATTTTAGAAGACGACAAAGATCTGCTCGGGTATCATCTTCATAGAGACGATGCTAGCACGCTCCCTCTTCCTGGAAAATGTCTTCGTATCTTTTCGACATCAAAAAGATGTAATGTGTGTAATACTGCTATCCTGCAGGGAGCCAGCTACAGACCACAGAAACCTAAGAGTTATTCTTCTGATTATCTGTTTAGTAACTTAGGCCATGGCATCACTTTACCTTGGTCTCACCTTTGCTCGATATGAGCTACATATTAAATCTATGCTTCAGGGCACACAGGACACATGCTGCACTTTAACTCTGACAGCCTATAAGTGAACATAGTGTAACATATTAAACATGTCTGAGTGCTATATTATACATGTACCAAAATTTGATTAAAACAGAATGAATTCATTGATCAGTCTTATCTGAGAACAGTCTGGGCTGGGCGTGGCCTAATATTATAATGTGCATGTTTTATTGACATCCCTCTGTCTGAGACTCCCAGCCTGCTACGCCACTCAAGCAGAACTAAACACAACGGCGGGAATCGGGATTGTTCATCCCTGCCCAATTATACATTCATCACAGTAGGCTACACGCGCTAGTTTGCTTTCGCTTGCTGTGTCGAAGAGACCGTCTAAGCGTGAACGCACAGTTTTGATAAAAGCTCTGTAGGAGGGACGAACAACACCATTGGTGAGTGTGAAGCTTACACAAGCTTGACCCACGATTAGCCCCGCCCACTTTACTTTGCAAGGGGAGAAATTCCCACAAACTTCATGTAGGCATTGGAGAGTCGCCAATTATTCATACTTTGTACTGCAGACTGTACCCACAAGACCAACTGTAACCTCATTAGAAAGCTATCACAGATTCAGGCGCCCTGGGAATTTAAGACATGTTCTGTACAGCGAGATCAAATACATTTGCGCTAAAAACAAAAGAGACAATAACAAGAAAAGAAAATAATTCCTTCCAATTAATAACAATATACAAACAGGTCTCTATAAATTATGTATACTACACAAAAACACAGTAAAAGACAGACACAAGGTGTAAAATGTGTAAAAGGGGAAATGCGGGATAAAATATTAAGCACGATGTCCAAGTGGATTAATCTGGATTCAAGAAAATGGTCAAACGAAACTTTTCCATTAAAAAAAAAGCGACTCTTAGTGAGTCAGCCGCAGCTCTGGTGCTATCCTGACAAAGAGATTGTAAAAGTATAAATGTGCGAATGTTTATATTGATTAAAAAAAAAAGGGCATTATAACGGAGCTGTGACACTGGAGACGGACTCAAGAAGGTGATTCTTTTAAGCTTTTTCAGTAGAGGGCATTGCAATATTAGTGTTATGTTGTTGTATAAAACAGAATTATACCACAGTGCTGTTGAATTCTCGATTCTGATTGGTGGTCAGGTGGTGACCACCACGTTTCTATAGCAACAACTCATTCACTGGGACTTGTACGGAGGACGCTCACATCATTTAAGCCCAACAATAAACAGAAAAGTGTTGTCATTTAACAAAAGAAAACGTATAATCATTGCTATGGTGACACTTTCTGTAAAGAGAAGGTTTATTTAACATTTATGGAAGGAGACTCCAGTGTCAGCGCTTCAAAAAAAAAGAAGAAAAAAAAAAGCTGCTCCTTTCAGTTTTCCACCAGGGGAAAGAGTTTGTGCTTTATCACTAACATGACAAACTGCATTTTTTGTCTTATTAACTTTAAGAGAGAGAAAAGAGAGAGGCTGGTGAAGGAACGACTGTTTATAGCTGCTATAACGTAAGTGAGAAAAGGAACTAACTTGATTTGCTGACGTTCCACAACATTAAATGTAACTATAAACAGATAAAAAGTACGACGTGTCTTTCTTTAATAAGTAAAAATGTGTAATTGTTGGCAAATTGTTGTGGTATAAAAGGAATAAAGCACTTCAGGACGTGCCGTTATTGGAAAATAATCAACTCCGGGGTGGCATCACATCGCCCCGCCCCGTCGTGTTTTATTCCTTATATTATCATATTACGTTACTTGAAAAATATTTCTCAGTTGCAGCGGTCCAGATCTGGTATTCATGTTTTTCAAACTTTCATGGAACTCTTGACAGGTGAACTCTAAGCAAAACAAACACAGTGAAACTGAGCCTTTACTGTAAAGGCCACCAGGGGAAAGTGCTTTTCTTTAAAGGCTTAGCAAAACAAGATGTTGTTCAGGCTGGTGCAACTCAACCACAGACACCACAATTATGTTGATGCCATAAAGATAAGGCAAACAAGACGTTTGGGAATTCAGTGCACAGTGATCTCAGTGAACATGCTGACGAGACAGTACAGAGCAAACATCCCCTTAGTGCTGAATTAAAACATGTACAGTGATGAATTGAGTACAGTATTAACTCTCATGTTTTGATGAGATTGCCTTTATATCCTGATTGTCTGAGGTCCCAGAGAAATCAAATGTGCAGTACATACAATGAATGAACCCTTCTTTTTTAAAACCCTCTATTTTGCTACAAAGTAAGTGTGAGCATTTCAGAAAGGTGATGGAATCCATACATGATCATAAAAAACAGGGCTGCAGGATAATGGCTAAAATGATCATCACAATTATTTTTGCTCAATCTTGAAATCAATCACGACGATTTATCACAACTATTCAGCCAATTAAGAAACAAAAACAGTTTTATTGTGCAACGTTTTCTTTTTACATTGTCTATTATAAGCCTAAACCCTATATAATCTATATATAGCCTATCTAAGACTACTACTTCAGTCACATTAATTGACTGAATCTTTCAAATGCTGACTATAAGCATAATTAAACCAAAATCTAAAAAATACGCCACCACAGTATGAAACCAAACAGGCAGTTAAAACATATTAACGGGGCACAATTTAATGCACCAGATTTCGGTCCAAATTAATATTTTTAAAATAAACCTAATGTTAGCCAATCAGCTATCTTTAGCTAAACTTGCAAATATCACAGTCAATTTTGTTTAATTATGGAAACCAAAAATCATGTCCACAGTTAAATAATGATTCATTTGCATAAGGGCTATGTGTGAGCAAATATATATATATGTAATTTATTTGAAAAACATTCACAGTAAATGACAGAATATGATAAAAATGTAATGTTATCCATACAGAAAAGTGTGTTATTTGTAGTTAATAGCAATAACATGCCAACAATTGCTTTCATTGTTTTATAGCATGGGTCTCTGAGACCCCAAAACAGAACAAAAGAACTTGTGTTACAGTGTTTAGTTCCCTATTAAAGTTTCGGATTAACTCTTAGAGTGCAGCCTGAAACGGTTATGTATCTTCTAGGGATGCACTGATCCGATACTGAGTGTTGGTATCAGGGTTAATACTGGCCTGAAACACTTCATCGGTATCAGATTGAAGAAAAAAAAAAAAAAAGATATCCTATCCACTGAAGTGTTTTGTGCTGTGTACATGTGCACTGTTGCTGTGGTATAAAAGGAATAAAACACTTCAGGACATGCTGTTATAGGAAAATAATCAACTCCGGGGTGGTAACGGCCACCTGTGGTAAGGCGTGAAACATTTAATCGGTATCAAATTGGATTTAAAAAAATGTTTTATCCTGTCCACTGAAGTGTTTTATGCTGTGAACATGTGCAATGTTGACTAACTCGACACACATCTTGCATGTGACCATCACTGCACCGGCAATGCCTCGCGTAACTTACAGAAGTTTGCAGAGTCGCTCGGTAACATTGAAGAAGTCCGGATCAGATCAGCATCAGGTAGGAGCCCATACCCTGAGCTCTGATATCAGTATTCTATCAAAAAGGAGAAACAAAGTGATCTGTACATCACTAGATTTATGTCTTACAGTGTTGATTTATGTCTCACTGGACTAATATAAACTTTGTCAATTTAAGAAATTAAATCAGCACTGTAAGAGTTAAATATCGTAAAGCTTTATTCAACACTAGGTGTTAATTCAACCTACTAAATGCCAAGGCAACACCGTAGGAATTCATTCAATAATTCGACTCAATACAAGCCGTAATGCAACACTGTAGGTTAAATTAACACTTCAGGTGTTAATTCAATACCGTGAGAAATAACTGAACGCTGTAGATCTTAATTCAAAGCACTAAAGTGAGTCCAAACCTGTAAGAGTGAATTCAACACTGGGGTTGTTTTTTTTTTTGCTCTGTGAACTTACAAAGGTTGTGAAAAAATCTTCCTAATTCAACATCCGGACCCAGAATGTAACACTCCACGTACAGAGTCCTACTTCAAGCACATCATATAAATGCGATGAATGTTATAAGCGCAGAAAAGTGCTGTTACATCTCTTACAAGGTTCGGTTGTGTCCATCTGGACTTGTATAAAACACTGTAGAAGATAAATCAGCACTGGAGGAGTTAATTCAGGAGCATATGGCAAGAGTTCATCCAAACCGGCACGTGTTAATTCACCACTGTCAGATTCAATTCAACACAAGGCGTAATTTCCTATTGTATCTACATCAACACGTCAGGTGTTAATTCAATACTGCAAGAATTCGTGCAAGGCTGCAAATGTTCGATCAAAAACTGCAAGAGCTCAACCAACGCTGTACGACTGAATGAAAGAATTGAATCAAGCAGCTGTGGCGTAGAACTGGAGGTCAAATGAACACTTGTTCCTTTATTATATGTGTTATTATGTGTTAATTATATAACACTGCAGATGTTACTCCAAGGGTGTAAGACTAAATTCCACAATTCAGTTGAAGAGCTGTAACTTAACATTGCTGGTTACATTAATGCTTTAGGTGTTGACTGAATGCAACCCTGTAGATGCTACTCCAAGAGTAAAGAGTCAATGCAACGCCCTGCGAACAGCCAAAAAGTTGCGCAACAATCTTGACAATCCGGCATCTACGCACTTCACAAACAGAGGCGTTACTTCAAGCACATCAGATTCTCCACAACATATTTAAGCGTGTTCTGAAGGTCAATAAACACATTGCAATTCCCGCACTGCCACCAGCATCCATGTCGGCAAATGAACCTGCTGCGGTGGCAGAACCGCGCGCGCACACAGCACACACACACACACACACACACAGCACCACTGTAGTGTGCAAATCTGTAACTGTTCTAAACTAACTCAAACTCACTGCTCTGTAAACACACAAAGTCCAGCTTCAAGCGCAACTTCTACACATCTGGCACCAAACCAAGTTCATCCGCTTTCCAAATAAAGACAACAAAAACAAACAAATCAATCACTTCCCTCAAATCTTCGTCTTGTCTTATTTTCAAAAGCGCAAGGCTGTTATTGTCTTACCCGGGAGAAAAAGACACACAACAACCCTGAAAGTGGAAATCCTCCCCGAACTGCGTGTGCGTGTTTACTGAGCTCTGCTCTCCAAAGCGCGTTCTCCTCCTCAGCAAGCCAAACCCAGTATCTGTCTCAGGCAAACATTCACACACACACACACACACACACACACACGAGAGGGAGAGGGAGAGAGAGTGTGTGTGTGAGAGAGAGAGGGAGAGTGTGTGTGTGTGTGTGAGAGAGAGAGAGAGGGAGAGGGAGAGTGTGTGTGTGTGAGAGAGGGAGAGGGAGAGAGTGTGTGTGTGTGTGTGAGAGAGAGAGGGAGAGGGAGAGAGAGAGTGTGTGTGTGTGTGAGAGAGAGAGGGAGAGGGAGAGAGTGTGTGTGTGAGAGGGAGAGAGAGAGTGTGTGTGTGTGTGTGTGTGTGTGAGGGAGAGGGAGAGGGAGAGTGTGTGTGTGTGTGAGAGAGGGAGAGGGAGAGAGTGTGTGTGTGTGTGTGAGAGAGAGAGGGAGAGTGTGTGTGTGTGTGTGTGAGAGAGAGAGGGAGAGAGGGGGAGAGTGTGTGTGTGAGAGAGAGAGAGAGAGAGGGAGAGGGAGAGTGTGTGTGTGAGAGGGAGAGTGTGTGTGTGAGAGAGAGAGAGAGAGAGAGAGAGAGAGAGAGAGAGAGAGAGAGAGGGCGGGTGAGAGATCCGTATGAGGGGCCACAAGTGACAAAACGTCTCAAAAGGCGCGCTGAAAAACGTTTTGTGACGTCACCCAGCTCCCTCCTGAGGATGTTTTGCAAAAGGTTGAACAGCCACTGTCATCCATTTTAATGTAAATTTAATCTGCTTTCATTTTTCATTTTCCCATGTCACATTTCTGCTATCACTTATTATCAAATTTTATTTTATTTTTTTTATAATTTTTTAATTTTTCAGTTTCCCATTTGAACTTTTCACTTTCAATTCCCTGTTTGCTTTTTACCTTTGCTATTTGCCGTCCGATATTCCATTTAGCTTTTTTTTCCCTCATTTGCATAAAAGTGCATAAAAGTGCAAACGAGGAGGCCTGCAGCTGCATCAAGCCACGCCCTGGTGGGGGAGGAGACTTGTCCTATTCATACCACCAGAGGGAGTACAGCACTTCCACGGCTCATCTGATCCAAGGTGTTTATCAATACCAAGAACTCGAAGAACGAACTCGTGGCCTTGACAAGGACATTCTTGGCAAGTGATCTTTGCAAGAGCGAACTCACAAGGACACGAGAATTGAGAACGCACCTGTACGCGTTTGAGATGCGCTGTGAACTTGATATTGCGCAATACCCTCTGCCCCAGCACATTTCACCATCCTGTCATATTACATTCAATTTAATCAAAAGCGTTTTTGGATTTCTTGATAAACTGAGTATCTGAAATCAAGGAAACAATAAAGACAATTAAATGTAGCATTTTATGACTGCTTATTCACCGTGCCTCGTTAGCCCCTCCTCCATTTAATGACACGGTTCAGGAAAAAGGCAGCCGTTAAACCTGTAGTTTCACTATGTGTCACGTATCTGCCGTCATCTGCCAAGGAACACGCACTACATCTCCCAGAATCCTCCAGTCACTCCCGCACCACAT
>JAOUQW010000046.1:1711397-1724175 GCA_028565825.1 Olivaichthys viedmensis | reverse complement strand
GGAATGTGGGCAAAAACCTCCATCTACCCCACAGCAGTTAACATCTAAATGACCAATGAACAGCTGACAAATCACACTATGAATTTTGGATTTATTGTGTATGATTAATGATAAGAAAAAGTGTTTTTTCGTGTTCCTGAAAAAATTTAATTTTGGAGATACATGGTATTTATTGGACAGCGACGATATTCTTATTCTTAGAACACGTTAACAAAAGATCAGGGGCTCTCAAACTTTTTGCAGCCAGGAACCTCTTACAGTGTAATAATTTTTTTTTTTTAAATCCACAGACCTCCTGATCATAACACAGATGAATTTTATAATAATCAAATAATAACTATAACAGCGTTAAGAGTAGTTGATCATAAGCTCCACCACAGTGGACCCCCAGGGGCTAAGCTTCACAGACCCGAGTGTGAGAATCGTGACCAAAGAACATGTTTTCCTAAGAGCGAAGCAGTGGCATTCTGGGAAAAAAACATTAGTTTTGTTTGGGCGTTAAAAGAGTAGTCGAGTAAATACTGCCTTAGTGATCACGCTGCAGAGCTGTTTTCATTACTAATGCAGTTTACACAGACGCGCGCGGCTCAGAGACACAGCGACGCGCCCGTGGCCCTGCATGGATATTTAATGTTACATACACATCGCTTAGATCTCAGCTCGACTGGTTACTGAGACCAACCCCTCCGAAACCACTGGGGTGAGACAGAGAGAGAGAGAGAGAGAGAGAGAGAGAGAAAGAGAGAATGAAAGAAACCACACATAAAAGGGCATCCATGTTACACAGAGAGCAAATTAGCTAGCAGAGTGGAGCCAGAATACTTCCTTTCCCCTCTCACACACACATACACACACACATACACACACACACACACACACACAAAGTCCCACCATGAGAAAGGACTCAGTGACACACACACACACACACACACACACGCACACACACGCACACACACACACACATGCACACACACGCACACACACACACATGCACATCACAGTACTACATGTAGCAGCAGCAGCAGGTTTTGGTAATGTTTCTAGTTGTGATGTATGTAAATAGGTGAGAGGAAGTGTGTGTGTGTGTCACTGAATCCACTGTCTGTCTCTGTCTCTCAGTCATTCTGTCTCTATCCCTCGCTGTCTTGTTGTCTCTCTGCTCCCTCTCTTTATTTCTCTTTTGCTTTCTCCTGATGTCTCTCTCTCACTCCCTCACTCTTTCTCTCGTCTCTCTTTGACTGATGTAATCACATAATTAGTGCTTTACATTCTTACAGATGTTTTTGAGAGAATATGACGTGGGCGAGTTTTTCTCCGCCTGTCCGTCTCTCCCGGGCCCGTTCTCCCCTTTTTTTCTTCTTCTTCGTCTCCCTCTGTCTCGTCCCTCTCTCTGGAGGATTGCCCTTCTTTGCACTTCCTTTTCTCGCTCGCATTATTTAAGCCGGCACGCTAAATTTGCCCCTGGGAAGCATATTTCACACGAGAGGAATTTCCTGTCTTCTTCACAAGAGCACGATGAAGAGAGGGAGAGAGAGAAAGAGAGAGAGGGAGGAAATGGAGATTTGGAGTCTTTCTTTCTGACACCTCAGCCAAGAACTGGTGCTCCATCATCGTCTCCCTCTCTATCGCTCTCTCTCAGTGTGTATTACTGCGTGTGTGCGTGTGTGCGTGTATGCTTATTTTCAAATTCGCAGCTCATGGCTTACGAATAAAATCCCATAGATCTCACATGTGGACACGTGTTTTTCACCTGTGAGGACAAGTAAACATCACGTGAATGATATGTGGTATGTGATATAAGGTGTATTTCAACATGTTATGCCCTGAAATTTCACATGTGATCCCAAGTAAACGCGTGACATCATGTGAATAATCACAAGCGAGGTGTCTAAAAACCACATGTAATTATATGCATGTGAAATTCGTGGGATTTTTCCGTAAGAGATATGTCAGAGAGGCTCCGGGTGCGATTGCCGAGTCGACCCGTTTTCATCTAACACGCCTCGCCTTCTGACCCACGATGCCTTTTTCTTTCAGAGAGCTTCTCACTCACATCTGTCAGGCAGACTGAGACAGAGGCTGTCGTTCACTTCTCCATCTATTTCCACAGCTTCTGTTTCTCTTTCACCACATGGGGATGAAGTGATTGTGCCAGCGTGTAACTTCATCTCTCTAACCGTCCTCTGGATTTCACAGTTTCACAGTACGATAACCGTACAACCCAGTATCGCAGTTTCTCGATACGTCACGGTGTCTGCTTACGACTTCACATATTAAAAGAGGACGACATTGAATGCCGCTGCAGCAACAGTGCACAGATTAAATGATTTGGTTATTAGACAAATTGGACAAAATTAATGCTCCTGATACTATGTAACCATGACAAAGAGCATAAATAACAGTTGAGTGCAAAAGTTTGCATACCCTTAGGACAACGAAATTTAATTCATAGCAACAAGACAGTCTGTGTTAGGTTTCACAGATTCTCCTTCATTATTACCTAATTATTATTACATAATGTAACAAAAATGTATTTTAAGATATTCATAGTGAAAAAATTCTAATGATATCAGTTCAAAAGTTCATCCCTTTCTGAATGTAATATAACTTTCTCCAACCTCATATATATCCTCTGAACAGCTTCTCACAGTTGTAATATTCAGCAGAATTGTGATAGTATCGTAAACTGTAATAAAAGGTTAGGCGGTTGTCATGGTATAAAAATGTATTATGTGCCGACACAGAGAGTAGATCACAAGTCACTTTTTGCAAGTCCAAGTCAAGTGTCAAGTCTTGAGCCGTGAAGTTGAGACTCAAGTCGTTACAATACGATGTAACAAAATTTAAAAAAATTATAATTTCACCCTCTTCGCCCACATTCTTATTAATTTGCGTGCATGTATTGTAGACATAAAAACAAACGTATCACAACTTTATTTGCTAGCTATTGGGACAGCAAATCAGTTTTTCTGCGTGTGTTTTAAAGTGTCTTTTAAAAAGTTAATTTGTCGATGTCTTTTATTTTGATGCCGCATTTATCGCACAGAGCACTTTGATTAAATCCATCACACTGAAGGTTTGCAATCAAACGTTACATTAAAAGCTCCTTATTAGAAGCAGGGGCATTTCTAGGATTTAAAAACATCCGGGGCTTGTAGGGGAAGATAATTTTTTTTTTTAATGATTTATTTATTTATTTATTTGACATTTTTAACATCTGCAAGCACCATTTTTAAGCATTTTCAATCACCATTCAGGACCTAGATGAAGCCAGCTCAAGTCTTCTTTTTAAACAAACTTGTTCAGGACAAAATCTTAGTTTTTGACCAACATATTTTGATCAAATTGAAATTTCACAAGTCTAGAGATTGAGTCGAGACGCAAGTCAGTCAATGTGCAACTCAAGTCCGAGTCCCTAACTCGAGTCCCCATCTCTGCTTACACACACGGGAAATAAACCAAAACACATGCATACATTACAATTAAAACTGGGTACCAAACACAAGCATGAGAAGAGAAAGAGGAAGATGAGGGTCAGCCTCAGGTCCTTTGAAGCTGAATGAGACATGAACACAAATATGAGCAGATCATGCAGCACCCACTGTCGTCTGCTTTCTTTGCCTAATCTGCTCATATGTAATTAATGTGCCTGAAGCTAATTGAATGCAGTTAACAGCTAGTGTGTTAATTCAATTTGTCTGGCGTGTTATGAAATATGATCTCCCGTGTGACCTCACCCTGTGAAAGATTCTCAGGGAGGTGTTTGCATAATTTGATTGAGTCCTAAGACGCAATCAAGACAAATGGAGAGTGTCGTCAGGGGCTGGACGCTTTTAAATCATGTTTGCATGTTGGAATAAAAAAAAAAGTCCTGAGGGGTCACTTGTGTTGTGTTCTGGTTGTGTCAAAAAGAGTTGAGCTGCTGTGTTATATTCTCAGCCATGTCATGTTTTCTACGCTCAGACGCCTTCCTCCGCTGTCTTATCCCTCTCCTCAGGCCGGTTGTCATCCTGATGTTTATCTCTTCAGGCCTACAAGAGCACTCCAAGACATTGCTGTCCTTTATCTGCCTTATCTCTTCGTCTGCTTTCGTCTTGCTCAATTGCTTTTCTGTCAGTTATAGAAATTTTCCATTACCTCAGTGGCTAGCTCTCTGGTTTGCTACCCAGGATGCCCTGCAGTAGCCCAGAGCTGGTGAACCAACAAACACCAACAAACCCAAACACTGTGGAAAGTTCTCCCCCATTCACCAAATTACAACATAAGTAAAATGTGTTGAAAAATGTTGCTGTTTGATAGAAATTTTGATGTTTGATGAAAAATGTTTGTGCTTGATGGAGAATGTTGGTATTTCTTGCTATTTGGTGGTGGTTAAAGGAGAATGTTTGTGTTCAATAGAGAATGTTTATCTTTGGTGTTATTTCAAAGCACTTTTCAAAGGATTAATTATTATTATTATCATTATTATTATTTGGTGTTTGAAGGAGTGTGTTGGTATTTATGTGGTGTTTGTTGGTATTTGGTGTTGTTGGGGTTTGTTGGTGTTTGATGATTTTAATGGTTTGGTGGTATTCGCTGTTTGATGAAGACTGTTGGATTTTGAAAAGTTTGATGGAAATGATTGGGGTTTGTTGGTGTTTTAGAGTGTTGGTGGTTATGTAGTTTTGGTTTTTGGTGTTGCTTGTTGGTATTTGTTGGTGTTTGATGGAGATGCTTGGTAGTATTTATTGTCTTTGATTAAGAATGTACTGTAATGTTGGTGTTTGTTGGTATATGCTGGTATTTGATGAAGATTGTTGGAGCTTGTTGGTGTTTTTTGGAGAGTGTCAGTAGTTATGTAGTTTTTTTTGGTGTTTGATGAAGAATGTTTATGCTTGTTGGAGAATGTTAAATTTTTTTATTTGACTGTTTTGGCCTTAGACTTTCCCCCTTTGTTGCTTCTTTGTCCTCTACACACTGATTTAAGGATGTTATAACCACATTCTGGTGGTCTGTGGTTCTTTTCTAATCTGAGTGGACAGGTGCCGCTGGTCACTTTTCTCCTTAGCAGGAGGTCTCAAAGACTGACCGCCTACTGAGAGTTTCTGACTGTGAGGCTCTGGGCCATCTGCTGCTAAGGAGGATCACAATTAGACACACACACACACACACACACAAGGAAAATCCCAGTGGACCGCTCTCTACCCAGCTGGTCAGCTGTCCCTGCTCATTGTGTCCTGGCATTTCCTCCCCAGGAGGGCAGCTAATAAATAATAGAAGATGGCAGAGCACGAAATCCAGCAGTTAGCATTACCATGCTTACGCTAGCAGTTGGGTTTTGTACTCAATTAGCTTCCATTCGTTTTTAGCCACATCCCTTTAATCTGTTCCTGTAACCAAAGATCAGGCGGCGCAGGCAGTTCTCATTGTTATCAGTTGAGTTTAATAAAGATGATTACAGTATTGCTTCCCTGTCACTATGCTCATGAGATGCATATTTGCCAGTTTGACTGTTTGACCGTGACGGACAGTTCCCTACTAAATCCCCATTATTATTAATTTTCTGGGGCTTATGCCTTCTAATAACCAAAAGTTTGGATAATTAGATTTCCGGACGTATTTATGTGATGAGAGGAAGCAAATTTCCCCCCAGATGAAAAAATAAATAATAAACATTACTGGATATCCACTTTATGGGTATTAATTGGGATCAATTATGTTCTCGTTGTATTCTGCTTATTACCTTGAACCACAAGCAGAAGGGACTGATTTTATAAAAGAAAGGGATGAAGAGTGCAGGTTTGATAACTCAGCATGGCAGTCACACAGGCCGTTTTCCAGTTAAAATGTTGAACAAAAAAGGGACCTCCTCAAGCCTCTTGGGAAAAAAAGACTGTGTGTATTGGGGGTTGGGATGGTTCCTTCAAAGCCTCTCTACCAGGAGGGTATTTTTGGTGTTTTTTTGTTGTAAAAGAAGCTGCTGTATTAGTAAAATGCTCTTGTGTATCACTTATTTATATATTATTATACACATTACTATAGATCTGTATACATTTTTGGTTGGGAAATATCGTCTGTTAGGTATTAGGTAATGCATTTACCAATGAGATTGTCATTGAAGCCTTGTCACGCCTAAGGCCACGGTTAAGGACATCCCATAATAATCCAACAGTAATTCCCGACAGAATAAGCATGTGTGTGCGTGTGTGTGTGTGTGTGTGTCTCCGTCCAGGGGCGACCCTACTCTTCAGGTAGTAGCAGTCTACAGGCTTCAATTGACCGAGGCCATGAAATATTTACCAGTGCTGTAACTCAAAGCCCTATCAAGCTGCTGCTACCTGCGGCTCAGCGTTTGATCCAGGAGGGAGTGAAGTTCTGTTCCTGTTTACCCCAAACCACAATCCTCCTCACTTTCACCCAGAGAATAGGGTTCCTCTTACCGTGTTCATCTTTAATGTAAGGCAGATATAGCAGTTATGATGAGGAGACCAGCTGCAGCCCATTCAGCTCATACTGTATGGAAGAAAGCCTTAGGTTAGCAGAAAATATTCTTTGTGCATCTATTTATTTACAATATAGGAGCAGCTCAGTGTCAGGATTGCATAGCAAGCATTATAGCATGTACTGGCTGTGTGTGTAGTCTGCTTCTGATTAAGCAACTCAAGGCACAATAAGCAACAACTGTGCTGTGTTTAATGCACTTATATATACTCTATATGCAACAACACTAATATTCTTACGTTAAAGCTTTAGTCTAGGAAGTAATTTGGGGAAATAAAGATGTACAGTCGTATGTAATGTTTAGAACACCTAAAGTGGGCCACACACAATAGGCATTTCTTTTATTTTACAGTGTAAACAACCTTATTCGTTAATATCCTTTGTTTTTTAATGAAAGTTGAAGGAAGCGTGGTCTATGTACCTGTCAGTCCCAGTGAAGGAGGTGTGGCCTCTGTACCCATCAGTCCCAGTGAAGGAAGCGTGGTCTATGCACCTGTCAGTCCCAGTGAAGGAGGTGTGGCCTCTGTACCCATCAGTCCCAGTGAAGGAAGCGTGGTCTATGTACCTGTCAGTCCCAGTGAAGGAGGTGTGGCCTCTGTACCCGTCAGTCCCAGTGAAGGAAGCGTGGTCTATGTACCTGTCAGTCCCAGTGAAGGAGGTGTGGCCTCTGTACCTGTCAGTCCCAGTGAAGGAGGTGTGGCCTCTGTGCCTGTCAGTCCCAGTGAAGGAGGTGTGGTCTCTGTACCTGTCAGTCCCAGTGAAGGAGGTGTGGTCTCTGTACCTGTCAGTCCCAGTGAAGGAGGCGTGGCTTTCCACTCCTCAAAGCTAACCCTTTTTTCAGTCCCAAACTGTTTGCACAATAGTGAATAACATCGTATTGCATCCAAACAGCTGTAAATCGTATTGAATCATTGGTTGCCTTAAATGTATCTTTTATATCTTTTATATTGTTGGCCGTGTACCAAGATGTGTCTTGGAAGGAGAGAGTAACCTTGTTACTGGTCATACAGTTTAAAATATTTTCACCAATAAATGCCGCCTGGTGACTTCAAGGAATTATATGATACTGATATAGAATAATCCTAGATTTCCGATTAATATATTTATAGCATAATGAATCAACTAGAAAAATAGAACAAAAAGATTCCTCTTTAGCTTGTTAGGCTTAGTGACACTAGGAAAGTGCAGTTATAGTCCCTCACATTGCCATTTTCCCCTATGACTGGGAGAATCCTCTGCAGCTGTCCGGTGATGAAGTGATTGAATGAGCTGAGCCTGTGTGTAATGAGCGAAGGGCTCGACACAGATGAAAGCAGAGCCGTGCTAATAAACGAGTCCATGTTCTCAAGTGCTTAAACACTGACACCTCTGATACGCTCCACGCCTTTTGTCTTTCTCTCTCTCTCTCTCTCTCTGGTATCCTGATCCCAATTAGCATGTGCAGAACCTGACCACACCGTCAGTACGGATGAAGATTCTGAGGAATGTGATGTCCCAAGGTTTAATTAGTGCGTGAATACGCCTTAGCTGCTGTGGAATTGAATTAAGATGCCCGAAAGACGCTGTTCCACCTTCCCTGTTAGCCTCACTACACCTTGGCTGTTGAACAAAATGAGGAGCACAAAATGAGCTGTGTTTCTCCAAAGAAAACGCTTTGTGATCAATAAAGAAGGAACAAGCCACTCAATCCCAGACACATTACAAAGAGGTACATAACAGAAATACACAGTGGAATGGAAGTATTAAATATTAAATAGCACACTGGTTTTAAAAAAACAAACATTTATTGACATTTTAAGCATTAAATGGTCTTGGTTCTAAATATTTGAGTGGTCTTTTAACTGTGGCACATCCATACGTATATCTTTTAATTATAGCCAATCCTGGATACAGTGGTCACTAGACATAGGTTTTTTCACGGTATGGAGAACTTTATGATAGTCCTGGTGGGACAAAACGGTTTTACAGCCTCACAAAAAAGGTTATAAGTGCAGAAACGCTTTAAAAATATATAAAAAATTCTTTGCTTTTAAACATGTGCCTCTATATGCTTTATATACACCACAGGCCAAAAGATTGGAAGCGACGTTAACTTTATAAAAATAAATATGAAAAGGCAGTGCTTTAGTTTGAGATGGCTTTGAAGGCAACAATATGTCAAGACGTTGCCAAAATACCTGTAAATACCTGTTTGCTAGCTCCAAAATGTCCATTAGGCTAGACGTAATAAAGAAATTACACAACCGTTGGAGATAACAGTGCAAATATTCTGTGACTATACCTAGCTATAGTCTAGGTGTCACGTGTTGGTTCCGGGTGGTGGACACACGCGCGAGGCTTTTAACTTTGAACATGACTATGACTTCCTTCCCTTGCTCGGGGGGCGGAGGAACGCTGTCGTCCCTGAAGCCCGGGGACGGCACTATGGTTTCCTCCTCTTGCTCGGGGGGCGGAGGAACGTCGTCATCCCCGAAGCCCGGGGGCGGCGCTATGATGTCCTCCCCTTGCTCGGGAGGTGGAGGAACGTTGTCGTCCCCGAAGCATCTGGGAACTCTTCCCAGCCCTTCTCGGCGTTGGGGGGCTCCTCCTCGCCGTCCATGGCATTTGGGCCTCCCTCCATGCCCTTCTTGGCATTGGGGGGCTCCTCCATGCCGTCTATGGCGTTTGGGCCTCCCTCCATGCCCTTCTCGGCATTGGGGGGCTCCTCCATGCCGTCTATGGCGTTTGGGCCATCATAACATCTTTATTTCGGTGCTCGAGGGCACAAACACTTCACGCCGTTTACAGGCAGGATAAACACACAAACACACTCTGACATGAACAACGAAAGACAACACAGGACAGACACAAGCGGGTATTTAAACACTTAATCATTAAGGGAGACGAACGAGGGACAGCTGAAAACATTGAACAACACTCACGCGTCATCAACACGAAAACAAAACAAGCGCATGTCCGCGCACGTGGCGGCCATGGCGACGGCCACGCTATGTCGCGCGCTCAGCCAGGCGCATGACACTAGGTATTTCTGGCTATTTCTCGACTGATATAAAATCTATTCTATTCTATTCTACTCTTTATTTTACTTTTGTCTGTAACTGTTCATTAATGTAAAGCACCTTAAAATTGCATCAGTAATAAAAAGGGTTGACCTTGGATCTCCGCTCCTGGGTCTTTAGAACTGCATTTTGAATATGCTTCAATATTCTTCCTGAATATTCTTCAGTTACAGCTTGAAAGTGTTCATGCGTTGGGCCTTGTCTTAGGCACTCCTGGCTGGCTCGCCAATTGTTACATGTATAAACTCTACCTGCATAAATAAGCAGATAAACACCGTGCAGTGAAGGGGGTTGTTTTTTTATTCATTAGGCAGGGATGTTACAACATGAAGTTTGTATACTTCACACAAATAGTGACTTTATTCAAATTTGCTTACAGAGTGAGACAGCAGCTCCAGAAGGCTAAAGTTTAAACATCTAGTGGTAGCAAGAAAAGTGCGTCAGAGGTCATAGCATACAGGATGGTTCCAGATTCATACATTCCAATTATTATTATTATTATTACTACTAATAATAATAATAATAGTGTTAGGTGTGTGTGTGTGTGTGTGTGTGTGTGCGATGTTGATGGGTCTCAGGTGCAGTGAGTGCTCCGTGCTGCAATGCTGGAGGCTTGACACAGGGATTAGATTTAGGATTAAATTCCAGGCGGGCAGCTGCCGATGGCTACGGTAAGATTAGCAGCTTGTTGGCTTGCTCTGACCTTTCATTTTTGAGCGTGTGCTCCTCCTCATTACACTGGGTGGATGGATAATGAGGACTGAGGCTGTAACATATTGCATTGATCATATGTAGAGTGGACCATGATAATGCCACAACAATAGAAGAATAAAAATGTTGCAGTTTTTGAGTGAAATGCGCTCTTTAGCCTGCTTCGTTTTAATACTGTTAATCCACAGACTGTACACACAGATCAAACAGAATCAGACAAGAACTTCTTCATCTGCCTTGATTTATAATAATGTTAAGACAATAACCATTTCAGATAGGGAAGCACCGATCCCAGTTTTTCCGTTCTTGATAGGATACTGATATCAAAGCTCTACGTATTGGCCGATCCCCGAAACTGACATCCTCTTAGTAACCGAACAACTTTCTGTAATCTTCTGATGTTGAGTGTTGTGTCAGTCAACATAACAGGCATTCACATAATAAAATACAGAAGTGGAAAGAATCGGGAAAATATGTAAATTCCGATCTGATCCAAGCGTTTCAAGCTAATATCCATCCCGATCCCGATAGTCAGTGTTGGATCTGTACATCCCTACTTGTCAGAATTGCATGGTATATCATCATACTGATATATGGTCACACCCCGATTAGCAACATTCATGCTTTTGATGAGACCATCGCTTTAATAATCATGAAGCCAGTTTTTTTTATTTTGTTCACAGTTGTTAATTATTGCATTTAGTAATAAAACAATTGTCTTCTGGACTTTGTTCCAGTCTCTAATAAAATTTGTGCAGAGGTGATGCTCTGATTTCCCCAGGAACCTAAATCTAAAAAAGAATGGTTGATTGATTGACTCCGGCTGTTAACTGATTGAAGTTTTGTTCTCTAAACCCACCTAAAAGACTGCGGCTTCAGATTGCTGTTATTAGCTAAATGAGTCCATGTGTGCATTAAGCCACGGTCTTTAGGGTGCTGTATCGATTTTAGACATTGCATGCTCTCGGACCCACCAACAGTGAATGCATATTTGTACAGAGCTAAAAACATTATTCATGTTTTTATGGTTTTAAGGCACAGTATTTTGTAACTAATGGCTCAGAACGTTACATTTTCATGCAGAGAGTTTTCCCATTATTCTTGCCTTCAGGCCATGGCCTGATTGAGGTACTGATTGGATTGTGCCGTAGCTCAGGGAGGTTTTCTGTCACATTTTGAAAAATTACAGATTATCCTCAAAGAGGGGTGCACTGGCAACTACCTAAGAACATGCCTGTCTGAGAGACAGCTGGTGTAAACCTCCTCAATCCGACCCCAGTGAAGCACGCCTGCCCTGTGTAGTGAGTCTGATTTTTCTCTTGTTAGCCCGTCTACAATATAGTATATACCCCTTTGGGTGTCTTGCATGTGTTTCTACAGAAATTCAAAGCTGTCTATCAGTGTTTTCTAGTCTAGTTTCATGATTTCCTGATTCTGATCATGGTTTTTGGAATAGCTTGAATAAAGAGACTGTGCTGAAGTGTCCCACTGCTTCAGGCTCCCATTTGTTATAGCCCCCACCATATAGAAAAACATAAATCTGTTTTGTTTATTTGATTATTATTATTATTATGTCATTTTTATTATTATGCACTTGCAACTTAAAAACTTTGCAAGTAGGCATATAATATATTCTATAATATATTACGATATTGAAAAGGCACAATACTGTTGATGTAGCCACTCTAAAATGAACAACTCATGCTCCATTTTTTCTACATGCTTTTTTTTTGGTTGTCAATGCTCGATGGCTGTTTCAGCCGATTGACTACTATTGAGAGCCAATCAGAAGAATCCATTTTATTCCCGTTTGCACCTTATTTTCATCTTTATATTGTGTGTTTGTGTTTAATACCTGAACATTTTCAAATACATTTATGTGGTTATTGTGACAGACGATTTTCACATTAGTCAAACTTCAGAATCTTGCTTTTCCATGCTTTGGCAGTATTGTACTTGATACAGCCATGCCAATAAATCCTGAATTGGCTCTGAGCGATCCCGTCCGGTTCTGCTCTTCCTCACTCCGTGCAGGCAGATGTGTTTTTGAAAATACTGCCTTCTCTCTGTTCCTCCTCAGCCCCTTGCCACACACAGCTAAAGCTATCAGACATGGTATTTAAGGAGGCATTAGATAGTGCTGTGCTCTGACATGCCAAAGTGGCGACAACAGGGTCTTTGAGCAATGAGCATGAAAGAAGATTGGTTTTGTGGACACAGCAACCCCGAGTAACTCCCCCAGACCAGAGGAGGGACTGCACAATATATATATATCATGATATTATTGTTCTTTCTGATACTAATATAGGGAAGAAGGTGCAATATGCAAATGAGCATCAGTGCCTAGCTAAGTTTTATTGCGTGTTGTCATCATCTTGACCAATAACTGTACCTTTTCTTGTCGCTGGGGTAGTACCCTCAAGGGAACATCTTTGGTACCTTTTAGTATGTATCTTTTACCTTTAAAGCTTTACTCTAAAAAACAATTAAAGGTACAACAGTGGTCCTTAAGATCCAATTATATACTT
>JAOUQW010000046.1:1646154-1673622 GCA_028565825.1 Olivaichthys viedmensis | reverse complement strand
GTGTGTGTGTGTGTGTGTGTGTGTGTGTGTGTGTGTGTGTGTGTGTGTGTGTGTGTGTGTGTGTGTGTGTGTGTGGCACTGAGTTCAGACAGTTGCAGTGAGCACAAGCCCAGAATAGAGGCTGCTCTTTCCTCTTAGCTGGCTGCTTGTCTGGTTAACTACAGTTAAAGGAGATCATGTCATGATGCTCAATGTTATTGTACCCTCTGTTGGTTTCGTCACATTAAGTTAATAGTTGGTTTTGATTTTTCAGTCATGTTTACTGTTTGATGTCTTTCCTTTTTTCTTTTAAATGAGTAAGCCATCTTTTCTATGCCTTTGTGCTTGTGAGCTGTTTTCAAGCTACCAATAAGAAATAGTTTCTGAAAGCTTTCAGGAGACGAATAGAGCCCTCGCTGTGGTGGATTTCGTCAGCATGTGTGATCAGTGTGTGTGAGCTCATAGCCGTGCTGTCAGAGCTATTGAAAGGATGAGATTTGGGAAGGAGAGTTAGCACTGAGAGTGTCTTGCAGGTCTGACTGCACATCCAACCTAAGCTTTGCTGTGTTGATCTGTCGCTGTCTTGTTTTTTTGGAGCAATTCTATCTATTTCTTATCCTCTGCAGTGTCTGCAGTGGAAGACTCAGCCAATTTGCCACCTTCTCCACCTCCCTCACCTGCAGCCGAGCGCTTTGGCCCTCTGGAGCAAGGTAGGTCCCTTTCCTGCTGCTAAGGTGTGTGTGTATGTGTGTGTGTCTGTGTGTTTGTCTGTGTGTGTGTGTGTGTGTGTGTGTGTGTGTTTGTGTGTGGAGAGCAGTGGTGTTTGTACAGAGGTGAGTGTGAAACACATCTGTGGTTTGGGTGTGTCTCCATCCCCGTTCACCACTGACCCCACGTGAGGGGTTTTTTTATTGGAAAAGTTGCCAACACCATTCCTTGCTGGACAGACGATGAGACACAAACTTCCGATCGAGCCGGAGAGATCCATGCTAGAAGAGAAGTGGGCACAGGAATTACTTTTCCACCTCCTCCTCTTCCTTACTTCTCCTCAACGCGTGTTAAATGCTTGGCCTCATCTTCATCACCAGAACTCACAGGAAATCTCTTCACCGACAGCCCAAACCAAAATGACACCAACGCCCCTTTTTTCCACAACCATCACCTCATTTCCTCCATACACTCTTCCTGAACCCCCCTCACCCTGCATGTTATTCTTCACTCCGGCCCTTCTCCGTCCCCCTTAATGCCATCCTGTTGGCATTCAGGCTCATCCCGTTGGTATTCTCAAATCTAGGGAACCTTTACCTCGTGCTGTTCGTGTCCTCTCCTTTTGCATGTTATGTAGCAGGTGCTGTTAATGTTGTGGGCCTGCGCTCATCTGTTTCTTTGTTTGTGTGTGTTTGTTGTTTATTGTTGTTTACTTTGGTTGCATCTGCTGTCTCTGCTCTGTGGTTGTAATGGCGCTGTGTAAGATCTAGTGGAGGCGTATGCAATACTCAACTTGTTTACCACTTCCACTAGATGAGCTGACATTTAAAACAAACTCATGCTCAGCTTGTTACAGACGTGCTAACGAAGAACTGGGGAACATGTAAGCAGTTAAATTCCAGTGCATCCCAAGCTGATCCAAAATTAAACCGATGACCGTTCGTTGTAATGTTGTCTCTCAATCATTTACCAGAAGAGATCCACATACTATAATACAGATGACTCTGCTTGTGATACACTGACAACATTTTAAGACAGCATTGCCAGCTGTAACACATGGGAGCCAAGGGCATTGGATGTATGCAGCATGTCTCTTTTTTCAGGTATTTCCAATAAGCATTGTCCAGTCCATATTCAAGGTCGAAACAGGCAGACAAAACAATAGCAAAAACTAAGGACTGGGAATTGTGACTAGTAAATTTGAAGTAAATCAGGTGTCAAGGAAATAATGGGACTAGGAAACAAGGAACCTGAGAAACAAGGAGACTAGCAACCTAGGAAACTACATGTCTACTAAAAAATGTTTTAGTAACATATACAAGACTTTCCAAACACAACAGACAAACAAAGGAGTGTAATGGTACATGCTAATGGAACATAATGGACCATTTAACTAGGGACAGGTGCTAACAGTGATTAGTGGGAATGGTCATGACAGATCAAAAGCAGTATTGAGGAAAACAGGAGTCAAACAAGTAGGTTCTGTGAGGCAGGACAGATTGTCCCTGGTCCTGAGACTGAGTCTGTGAAAGCAGTATAACCTCAACCAGTGATGGAACTGGCATCTAGAACGAGGACCGGGGACATCGAGAGAGGCAGGGTCAGAAGCAGGGCCAGTGACATACACAGAATCTGGAATAGGAGCAGCGACTGACACATCATCAGGCAGAGAGTCAGGATCAGGGCCAGGGTGTGGGCCTGGAGCAGAGACACAAACTGAGCCAGGGGCAGAGACAGAGGTTGAGCCTGGAACAGAGAAACAGACTGAGCCTGGAGTAGAGACAGAGACTAAGCCAGGGACAGGGACAGATATTGGAGCAGGGGCAGAGACTTAGCCAGGAACAGAGAGTGAAACTGGAGCAAAAAACAGAAACTGAGCCAGGATCAGAGACAAGAACTGAGCCAGAAGCAGAGAGTGAAACAGGAGAAAAGACATAAACTGAGCTTGGAAAAAACACAGAGACAGACTGGAGTAAAGACCGAGACAGAGACTGCACAAGAAACAGTGACGGAGACTAGAGCATGGTCAGAGGAGAAGGAATCATAGAAAGTGGGAACTTGGCGACTAGGAAACAAGGAACTCAAGAAACCTGAGAAACAAGGGGAAGAGCAAACTAGGAACAAAACACATGCAATACTTTACAAACTCAAAAGACAAATAAGGGAGCATATTGTCGCTGTCCAATGAAAAGCATATATCTCCAAAATTCAAATTTTTCATGAACACGAAAAAACACTTTTTCATAGAGAGTATCATACACAATAAATCCAAAATTGACGGTGTGATTTGTCAGCTTTTCATTGGTCATTTGGATGTCAACTGCTATGGGTAGATAGAGGTTTTTGCCCACATGCCCAATTAATAAAGTTTTAAAAAAAAACTCAAAACGTGGAGATACACGTATTTCATTGGACAGCAACAATATATACCAGCGAGTAAGACCTGATAAGACATTTAACTAATAACATGTGGGAACAGTACTCATTGGAAGTGGTCAGGGCAAAGCTAAAGCAAGAGTGATAAAAACAGGAGCCCAACAGAAAGGTTTTGTTACACCATCAACTATTGTCTTAATATTTCTTAGGAAAAAGTTACTTTTCAGCAAGGCTCTGCAATCAGCAATGTTCTGTATCTGACAAGACCATTTGTCAATATTGCAGCAAATATAACATGTATAGTATTGCAGGGAAACAAAGCAAGAGCAAAACACAAAATCCCTGGGGCAGCCGGCACTGCTGCTTGGGAGCAGCAGGCCAGGTCAGTGGTCGGAGAAGCAGCCTGCTCAAGGCACACTGAGTCAGTGTCTCTTGCTAGCTCACAATTGGACAGAACAAGAGGGCGGTATGGTGCCAGTTGGTCCTGGTGCAGCACCATGGTGCAACTTTTTCTAGTCAGCTGTGTACGGTCCACCACATTTGACATTTGTTATAGCACCTTGCAGGCCCCACCCAGTGGCTTCTGAGTTTAAGATTCAGTCTTTTCTTGTGGGCTAGGCAGTAGACCTACACCTCGTCTCTAGGAGCAAAGTCTTGTCTGCAGCAACAGGTTCGTGAGACCCCTCTGGCATGCTCCAGCCATTGCCTGATGAGTGAACACATGTGCCACTCTAAGACAATCTTGTATTTGCCGCACGTATTCCATACCGGCCTCCTAATTTACTTTCTCTCTGACAAGTACCCAAATGTCCGCTCTACCCGAAAATCAGGGCAGCAGCATTTGTTTGGCTCCTGTACTGCTATTCGGTAAGCCCACAGCCAATCCCAGTCTCTTTGGTGGTAGCTAGTTGAGTAGCCAGGGTCCGGTTCAAGCATTTGACCATAGCTCAGTTGCTGCAGTGCGGTGGTACATGTCTTCTTAATTCCTGGCAGACCCCAGGCCAGGTCCCTGACTGACCTTGTGCCTTAAAATTCTGCCTGAGGTCACTGTATAACTTGACAGGACAGGGGGGGCGAAACCATCCATGATGGTAGTGGCGCTTTGGTCTGGGATTGCATATGCTTTGGGCCACTTGGTTAATTAGTCAATGGCTACAAGGACACAGCGGTTCCCAAAGTCCATGGTAGGGAATGGCCCAGTACATTTATTCCCACTTGCTCCATGGGAGCCCCCACTAGGATACTGCTGGATTGGAGCATGTGTACTCTGTACAGAACTCTGTACAGAACTCTTTCCCCTGTCATTTGTAACTACTTGCCTGATCATATTTGTTCGCACCCTGGTGGACTCCCAGCATGAACAGTTGCTGGCGATGTTGCCTCAAAACTTAAGCCAGTGTTTGTTGGTAATGCAGTCACGCTTACAGCAGTGAGCGCAGTGTGCGATATACCAGCTTACTTACTCTTTCATTGCTCTGTGACATGGATTATTTAGCTAAACCATCCCTTTGGCTGATTTCTAGTGATTTAAAGTAGACACTTCATTTTGTCATGGAAAATGACACGGTGCCACCACAGCAGCTTTTTCTGTTTATGGTCATTGCGTCTGGTATGTATGTGTTTTCGGTGTTGTGCGTGTGTGTCTTTCTCACGATCCCTCTACGTAGTATCCTTCTACGTACCTATCTTGTGTACCTATTTTTTCTTTCTATTTTTTGCTGCTGCCTTTCTCTTTGTCCCTGATCTTACTCTTTCTCTCACCTTTACTATCTCCATGTTTCTCCTCTTCCGTTGATTTTTACTCTTCCTCACTTTGGTCATCTTCTATTTTATGCCACCTTTGGTCCCCTTTTGTCTCTCTCTTTATTTCTTCCTCCTTCATTATCTGTTTCCACCCCCTCCCCCTCTCACTCTATACCCATCCTTTTCTCTCTCTTTCCATCGCTCTCTATTACTCCCCACCTCTCAATTTGTCACTCTCCTTTCACCCTTTGCCTGTCTCCTCTCTATCCCCCTCTCTCTCGCTGTCTCTCTCTGTGTCCGGATTTCCCTGCATTTCCTTCTCCTTGTGTCTGTTTGTAGATGTAGGGGATGAGGAGGAGGCTGGGCCTCTCTGCCGCTTCCAAAATTCTCGGGAGAGGTGCAAGTTCCTCGCCCCCTCCATCTCAGTTTCAGTGCCCGAGGATGAGCCCTACTACTCTGACGAGGAGTACTATGACCACCCCTTATTCAGCCCTGAGTGGACACTCTCGGGCTCGCGCCCTTCAGGGCAGGCTGCTGCCTTTAGCCAGATCGAAGGTGAACCGCGCATGGTTCCTCTCCGCCACCCACCCCCCCATTCTCTTCCTATCTTTCTCTGCCTTTTCTATCTTTAGTTTTCTTTCTTTTTTCCAATCCTCGGTCCTCCCTTTCTTTTCACTCTCTCTTTATCTCTTTCTCTGGTCTGCCACCCACCCCCTTCTGTCTTTTGTCTCTGTTGTGTTGTGCGCGCTCTGTCTGTGGAGCGCTCCTTGTGCTCGGCGTGCCCTTTCTTTTGTCTGTCTGTGCGTTTTTGGGGACATTTCATTCTAAGTCGTTTGGCTCCCGGCCCAGCTGTGTCTTTAATGGTTAGATTTTATTTTTCAAATGTTGCCTAAATGGAAAAGTGCGTACAGTAAAATGCACCTACACACTCACTGCGCTGTACATTACTAGTACCCTCATGTATCTCGTTTTAAGAAAGCTTGCTGAAAATGTGAGCCAAAGGACTTGCCACATCAGCAAGTCAGTCAAGCATGCTGTGCATTTTTGTCTTTTGCCTGTTTGGTGGGTCTGCCTTTCTGTCCATCTGATTGTCTGTCTCCCTGTCATCTGGCCCAAAATCCATGCTCACCTGCCCATTGCCCCGCCCCCATTACCAAGCCCATTCCCTTTTTCCCTGCTGATGTACACATGCTGTAGATCACAGGAAGACTTTCAGCTCTTCTCCTTTTGGCACACACACACACACACATTTTTAATCTATTACTGCAATGCATCAGTCAATAAAGGCAGAACCTGCCTTGTCAGTTCTTGTTAGTTTTTTGGTTGAATGAAGGACAGTACATTAGAGACAAAAGCCCATGTTTTGTTCCTTCTCTGTCTCTATCTCACTGCGGCATCCTGCTGAGAGTTGACCTAGTGTGCCCTGTGCTGCCAGACTCAGCCTGACTCCAAGCAGCCCTCATAAACATACCCTGGGCTGCAGACTTTCTCTTCCAAGCAGGATTTTTGGATCTTAGCCCCTGATTTGCTATGACAGCTTAGACTTTATTGTACCCCTCCTTCTGGGTGCATCCGAATGCCGGAAAGCATGCCAAGCTGTCACCGATAACAACTAGTGCTGAAGGATTAGTGCTTTCTCTTCACTCGCATCCACATGGAAGGTTTTAACGTCAGCTTTTCTTACCTAGATATGGAGCCTTAGAAATCAAAGTGCTGCTAAATAAAAAAAGATGAATAGTCACCGATTTTTGCAATAAGCACCATGTGTGTAGTTGGAAGAGAGAGAAAGTGAGAGATGTAAACATTTATTTCCATGCAAATGCCCACAAGTGCTACAGTGCTAGAAGGAAGATAACCAGTGTGTGACTCAAAAAGTCTTACACAACTCCCTTCACATACAGGGCAATGCCAAATCTGACTCATTCCAGCACACTACCACATCCAAAATTTAGCAGTAGATTTCCCTCTCTATGATTCACTGTTTACAGTTTTTTAAGTTATTTCCCTGATCCCTCCACTGTGACTGAAAAAATGAATGATGTGTCCATAAAGCCCAGAGCTAGAACTAGCTCTAAATGTACTGACAATTTACAAACAGTAATTGCTGTAAACAGATATAATGTAAAATTTAATGGTTACAGTTTTGATCTTAGCCAAGCCGTCTTTTACTGTACCAAGACACTGGTCGACTGGTTACAGTGCAACCTTACTGAGACTTTGTTGCCTCTGCATTACTCATTGCTCAGCATGAATTGTGTTTGAGAGTACTTCTTATATTATATAATAGCCATGGTACCATTGGTTGTAAACATAAGAACCATATGCATATTTTATAATACAATAGGATGCAATTAATTAAAATTGTAGTATAAACCGATTGTCTTGACAGTGCACATCATGAACATTAAGTGGTTGACTAGTGGTTTGAGTCTCTTTTATTGACTCCCAGATCATTCATACTTTTTTTGTTGATAGAAAATAAATTGCTAAAGTAAGAATGTTTTAAGTAGGCAAAATTGTCATTGGCCATGCAAACTCAAAACATGAACTGAAGGTCAGAGGGACAAAAAACCCTTCCACATTCATACTGAAACAGTTCATGTGCAACATTTTGATGTGCTTTCATACCCATCCCAGAGCTGAAAGTGTCCCACTTCCGTCAACCCTTGTAACCCAAGTCTGTGTTGTCCGTAGTCTTGATGTTTCCACTTGTCCCCCTCTTTATTAAGAAGAAGAGACAATAGAGGCTCTCTCCGCAGTGGAGGAAGATGAGAACATTGCAGCAGCAGCAGCTTTAGAGGAGCAGGAGGAAGAGGAGGAGCAGGAGCAGTGGAGTGGGGAGGAGCCTGAGCAGGAACCCATATCCATGTTCTTAGAGCTAGAAGAGGTGATAGGCGAGGCCCAGGCTTTGCCCTGCCCGCAGGTCGAGGTCCAAGCACTTACTGCTGGCCCTGGAGCTCCTAACGGGAGTGCCGAGGAGGCAGGGAGGGACGAGAGCCCTGAGAAAGGTGTGTCCTCCCTTCTCTGTGGCCTGCATGTTTTTTGGGTTTTTTTTTTTTGCTTTCCAAAAAAGAAAAGCTAAAGCAGTCTGACAGATATGAGCTAAGGCAATGTGGGAGAATGGCTCGAAATTGTCCTCTTCTCTGCTGATGCTGCTAGGCAACACAGGCTTGATGGTGACCTGCTTCTGTGGCCAGAGCTGTGTTTGTTTATCATTTTCTTACTTTTGCTCTCTTTCTTCTCATTATCTAATTGCTGTTATCAGTACAGGTGCTATCTCTGCTTCTGGTAAAGCTTTCTCTGAAACATACTGCTTTCTCTTATGTTGGTGCTACTGCTGCCAGGCCGACCTTTTTCCATCAACCCATCAACTGTGATCCATTGCTTTGTGTGCTTTTGCCAGCTACATTGCAATGTTTTTTTTGTATACTGCATGCTGTGGTAAATCACCTGTTTTATTAAGTGAAAGATTCAGTTCAAATCCTATGATTTTGGTCTGCTTTACCAATATTTTTATTTTTATTTTTAAAAACACTTGTCTGCTACTTTTTATTTTATTTATGTATCAATGCACAGTCATTTCATCTGTTTTACTACAAAATGTGACATGTACATTGTATTATTTTTTATCATGTATGATTTTGTTTGTCTCATGTTTTACCAGTAAATAATTTTTCAAATCATTCAGCAAAATGGTTATTAACAACCACTACAAGATTTGGTCTACTTGAATGTCCTGCAAGAAATATGTCTCTGATTACATAATGAATAATTTAATATCTATCAAAACAAACAGCTAATATTATTGAACGTCTTTGAATTAAAGCTGGGGTTTCCTAGAAGCATTGTGTCACAAAGATCCTTGTACATTGGCAGAGTGGGTATTGTATTGAAAACTCTCTCTAAAATTTGCAATGATTTTCAAGACTATAATGCGTTTGGGAAACTAGGTTCAGAATGATTTTTATGTAGTGTTAAGGTATAATCTCAAATAGGGGCATTTATACTGTATTTAACACTAGTCATTGAATCCATGTCATCTGTGATGTACTGACAGCACTTCCATATCAGACGAGGTGTTCTTGGTCATTTTATCCTCATTGTGTGGATCTCATCCATCCAGCATTTTGCATGTTGGCCTGGTCACAACCATGCCTTCAGCTTGTTCATCACTGAATTGGTATGTGCTCTTTTGTTTCATCTGCGACTCTATACGTTGTGCTGATTGCTGGGCTTTGCCTGTCTTTGTGGTGGTTGGCCTGGCAAATCCTTAGGCCCAGATCTTCAAGTAATGCATCACAACCAGATCACTTAAGATTTGCTTTCAGCTCTGAAGATGGATGCAGAAAAGCCATCTGGGGAGAGGACCGCGCCGGTCGGCATGGACTTTACTCAATCAGAGGTGCATCATGATGATCTCCCCTCTTACCAGAGTATTGTTTCTGACAAAGAAATTCCTGATACATTATTACCCACCCCAAGTGACACAGAGACTTTTGCTATTTCCCCAAATGGTCAGAGCCATGCCAAAGAGCCCACAGAGGCTTTGGCTCAAAAGCCTGACTTGCCAATCAATATCGAGAAACAAGCTTCTTCAGGTGCAGTTCCTTCAGACTCCAGTAAGTCTCAAACACACGAGAAGCAATTACTAGAAGTGGATTCCACGTCTACTGGAGACAAGCAGATAGAGTTTACAGTAAGTGCCAAAAGTCCAGAAGTGCCTGGAAAAGAGTCTGCTAGCTTAGATAAACAAGGAGAACAAACTATGGACAAGTCTGGAATGTCTGCTTACTTTGAAACAACAACTCAGAAATCAGATGAGGCAAGGGGACAAGGTGAAGGTTATTATGAGCTTAGTACTGCATCAGATGAGACTAAGTTTGCCCCTGCCATTTCTTCAGTTCCGGAAATTAGCTATAGTACCCTGGCTCAGACTCAGTCTGTAGATGGAAAGCCAGAAAGTCAAAAGGGTACCACAGGGCAACAAAAGGTCATTCCACCAGCTGAAAAAAAGGATGATGGCAAGCTCTCTCCTGGAAAGTTGGCTTTGGATCAAAGAAGTTATTCCCTGAATATCACCATTGGAGCTATGGATCAGAGTGGAGGCCAAGGACGGCCCAGAATCTTTTCCCCATTAGCAACTGACATCATGTCTTATACCAGTGGAAGCCTTGACGAGTCTGCTGACTACCTTCCTGTCACGACTCCATCAGTGGAGAAACAACCCTCTTTCCCACCACTAATCCTAGAGACGTCAGCCTCTGTCACCACTCCATTAACCTCTCCACCCCATGACACAGTAGCTGATGTCAAGACCCCAAGTCCACAACCCGAATCCCCAGGGTCTCCCTTACCTAACAAGTTCAACTATAAAAATGGCGCTGTGATGGCTCAAGACCTGCCTGAAATGCTAGACTTGGCAGGGACCCGAACAACTCTAATGTCTGAAAACACAGACCCTGAGATTATAAGAAGGAAGTCAGTCCCTGCTGACATGCCTGCCCTTGTGAGTGACTCCTTAGCCCATTTGTTTCAAGGGGACATAAGTCAGCGAGTTGCAAAAAGTGAGGGTCAATTGGAGGAGCATGGATACTGTGTTTTTAGCGAGTACTCAGGTCCCATGCCATCTCCTGCAGATGTCCACAGTCCAATGGACTCTCCACCAACACAAATATTCAATAGAATGATATCAGAGGAGAAAGAGATATGTCCAGCTACAAGTGAACAGGAGAGCCCATCATTTAAGGATCTAAAGGAAGACATTTCCCCAGAAGCAGAGGAAGAGAAGGATACAAGAGAAAAAACATGCAAGAATGATAGTGCTGGGGCAGAGCAGCCAAGCCAACAACGTGAACCTTTTGTGACTCCAACTGTGACTGTTACATTGGAAGGAGTAAAGCCTGATCTTGATGCGGAGGCCAAACTTGCAGCTGAGCAAGAAGCTGAAATTGCTGATTATGAGAGGCAAATTCGCAAGTTGGAAATGGAAGATAGACCTTTGAGTGTTGAGGAGGAGAGGGAGCTCCAGGAGCTACGAGAAAAAGTGAAGAATAAGCCAGATTTGGTGCACCAGGAGGCCTATGAGGAGGTAGATGCTGAGGATGTGTACCAGCTCACTGGAGTTGCCAAGGACAGGATTTCTAGACCAATAAAACCATCACCAACGTCGTCAGTGGAGAGTGCTACAGAGGAGGAGAAAGTGCATGTTGACACAGAGAAACCTAAAACAGCAGAAGAGGGTCGGAAAGAAGAGCCTGTGAAATTGTCTCCCGCTGAATCTGTTGAGAAACCCATTAAAGATGATAAGCCCTTAGAGCAACCTGCCAAGGAGAAGCAGACTGCTGAAGAGAAAACACAGTTGGATATTGCAAAGGCAGAGGAGTCTTCTGTTTCTACTACAGTGGCACAAAGTGCAGAAGAAGAAATAGAACTAGCTGAGGAGCCTGAGGAGTACATGCAGGAAGAAAAAGCAGACAAGCCTTCAGACTTGCCAAATGTGCCTGACATACCAGAGAAGGCTGAACAAGAGAAGGTTAAGTCACTGAAAACTGAAATAGCTAAGTCTGAAACAAAACAGGGTGAAACAATTGAAACAGAGCTGGTTGTTGAGAAAGATGAAGAGCCTGAAGTTGTTGAGAAAGGTGAAGAGCCTGAAGCTGTTGAGAAAGGTGAAGAGCCTGAAGTTGTTGAGAAAGATGAAGAGCCTGGAGATGTTGGGAAAGATGAAGAGCCTGAAGTTGTTGGGAAAGATGAAAAGACTGGAGTTGTTGAGAAAGATAAAGAGACTGAAGTTGTTGAGAAAGATGACGAGACTGGAGTTGTTGAGAAACATGAAGAGACTGGAGTTGTTGAGAAACATGACGAGACTGGAGTTGTTGAGAAAGACGAAGAGACTAGAGTTGTTGAGAAAGACGAAGAGACTGGAGTTGTTGAGAAAGACAAAGAGACTGGAGTTGTTGAGAAAGATAAAGAAACTGAAGTTGTAGAGAAAGATGAAGCGAAAGAGCATGAAGAGCTGGAAGGGGCAGGGGCAGCAGTACAAGAAACCGCAGAGCCTCGAGCTGCCATTGAGTCTGTCGTGACAGTGGAAGACGACTTTATCACGGTGGTGCAGACCATTGATGAACGAGAGGGACCTGGTCACAGCGTACGATTCTCCAGTCCTCCTGAAGAAGAACCTCCTCAACTGCTTCAAGAGGAAGAGGAGGAAGAAGATTCAGTTGAAATGGCTCAAGAAGCAGAGGTGGAGGCTGCTAGCCTGGAGGAAGTCTACAATGTTCCAGAAACTGTACAGGCCCCTGTGTGCCCTCCTAAGGAAGTGCCAGAGAGTGAGGCGCCCACTGAGAGCTATGATGACTACAAGGATGAGACCACTATTGATGACTCCATCTTAGACAGTTCCTGGATGGACACTCAAGGTGATGCCATGTTTTTCTTTTGGCATTTGAATAAACAGAAGGCAAATAACTTTAATTATCTGATTTATAGTACAATTAAAATGTATGGCTAGATTCAATTGTTTATTTATAATTAAATAATTCATTTATCATTCATTTCATTTTTGTCTATGAAGAATTTTAATAAAAGAATATGCTTGTTTTAGTAGCTAAAATGTCCTCATACTATTTGTAGGTAGTTAAATGCTGTCATGATATTAGCGTCTTAGTTTTGCCTTTTATACACACTGTAGATGATGATAAGAGCATGGCCACAGAAAAAATTGAGCCTCTCCCCAGAATGGCAAGCCCAGCCAAGAAACCCTCTACTGACAGGCTCGTCAAACAGAAGGCTAAAGCAGGCAGAGCCAAAGGTCGACTTTCCACTCCAGAACGCAAACCCATCTGGAAGGATCCAGGACCGGTCCAAAAAGAGGAGCTGAAGAAGAAAAAAGGTTGCTGATGCAAAAGTGACTGTACACTTATTATTCGCCAAAATTGTATTACCTGTTGTTGTTTAAGATTCTTGCTGCTGTTTATGAAATGGTCCTGTAACTTGCATACCAAGTAACAAATTATATAAATGTCCCCAACCTAAATAACTAATGCTAATTTAAGGTACCGATTTTGCTGTAATGTGTTTTAATTAATAGCTGTTAAGGTCTGCTATTCAACAGCTGTTTTGGCTTGTACAAAAACCACATGGATATTTTGTATTTTACTGGATGCCAATATCATCTCAAAACCCCATGTCTGAATCCGACAGTTCCTTTTTTCTTTTCCTGACTCTGTGTTTCCCTCTTGTAGCTGTGATTAAGAAGGTTGAGGTCACAAAAAAATCTGAAAATCAGAGCCGCTCTCCCTCCCGGAAGAGTGTTTTAAAGGCCGCCGTAAGGCACCCTAGAGCTACCCAACATCACGTCTGTGCTAAGCGGAAACCCACAGGTGACCATACAATCACAGGGAGGCTGCTTGCAATGTGGCTGGCAAATGTACATTGGCATGTCATATTAAAGATGATGTTTGTATTTTTGATTTAGGGATTATTTTTTATTGGCAATTTTATTTATTTTTTTGTCATTTTGGTTATCTGTGTTGTTTTTTGAGTGTATATGTATTTTTAAGTTAATTTTAAAATGTGCTTCAATTAACTTTTTTTTTTCACTGCCTTTGCTCAGTACCTCTTATTTCTTATTGATTTATCTGCTGTTTTGCTTTCGTGTCTCAGTGTCTGTTCTCATTTCTACATCTTAGTCGTACTTTTGTTAACAGTGACATCTCATCATTTCCTGGATGAGTGTGTATGTATATGCCATGTACAGGGGTGAATTTTAGTTCTGTTGTGTTTCTCTAAAGGGACATTACAAAAGATTACCTCCACTTTATGTAACAAATTCTGCTGAAGAGTCTCGCTAGGCCTGCACGACCTCTTCAGTGGTTGCTATGCAACTGATTGAGTAGGAGACAACATGGCCTCCTGAACGAGAGAGAGAGTCGGAGAGAGAGATGGAGAGAGAGGAGGACAGATACAGTAGAAGACAGAAAAGAGAGAGATAGAAGAAAGCAATTAGAGAGAGAGAGAGAGAGAGAGAGAGAGACCCTTCTGTCATCATCCATCTCCTTCTCCACTCTTTGGGAATCGTGTTTAAATGTATATTTAAAATCCACTAAATTGCTGCAATGGCCCAATTAGATGTTACAGAAAACCCTCTTATGTAATGTTTCTCATTTTCAAAGTCTGTGTTATTCTCTGCCAGATATGTTCAAAGCAGTTTCCAAAAATGCGGTTTGGACGCTTTTCCATTTTGAGATTTCAGTAAGCTTATTAATCCTGTATTTTATGCATTTATAATTATGCCTGAGGGATAATTCACAGCACTTTTCAAGTTCTGCAGGAAATTCTACTGTACTCAAAACTTGCACTATTCCTATATTGTAAGTATACTGTATGAATGCTGGGGCTCACATATGTAGGTGGTTGTATAAGAGAGAGAGAGTTCATGTTTGTGCATTTGTCTTTATGTCTTTAATTTTCCAGCCATTTGTATATATGTGAGGTTTTTTTAAAGAATAAACACTCACAGCCCCAGTATCTTTCTCTCTTTCTCTCTCTCTAGTATCAGCAGATGGACGGCTGCCGTTTAGCTCTGTGCGACTCTCCAGAGACAGGGCATCTGTAAGTACCTCTACATGACTAAATGATCTCTCTTTCAGCAAAAAGGTTTAGGATTGAGTGTTTTTAGGATTTTCTAAGTACACTATCAGTCAAAAGTTGAGACACATGCTTTAATGTGTTTTATTATCTTAAAGACAATTTGTTCGAGAGGCTTATGCTGGGGGAGTGAAATTTAATCTTTTAGACAAATATACATGGTGTTTTATTTATTTATTTATTTTTTCCAAAACAAAATTCCAAATGTAAAAAGTAGTTTTTTTTATTTTGAACTTAGAAAAAGCAACCAACAACCGCTCAGCATCTGGGGCAACTTATCCAGGTGTCTTCCTCATGAATCTGGTTCAGAGGCACCAAGAGTATTCAAATCTGTCATCAAGGCCACTTTGAGGACTCTTAAAAACATTGTCATTTTGATATAACACTTTTTGGTCACCGTTTTGATGTCGTCACTATTGTTCTGCAATGTGAACACAGAAAAAATAAAAGAAAACCTGTTCTGTTCTATGAGTAGACAAGTCCAAACTTTTTTCTATTGTATGTGCCGTTTCTCATCTCAAGTCACTGCCAAAAATGTCTTAGCAAGCAAAAAATCTTGAATATAGGCAATATATAATATTTCTCTGCTTCAAACTTATTATGATATGTATTTACCTAATTGTAGGTTATATTATCAAGTAAAATGATCAAACTGCAGTGCAGATAATTTCGCTTGAAATAAATACCAGTGCAGTAAGATCATTTTACTTGATAAAGATTCATTTAAATTAGTAAAAATGTCTTGAAAAAGATGTCATAGTACTGAATGCTTTAATAAACCCTGACCAAGCATATGTACAAACGATCATGTAGTGACTGTATTGAAATTATAATAGCTATTGTTATAATGTTATATCATCCAATGGGCTTCACCAGTTCCACAGGGTGGGACATTCCCCAGCATTTAAACTTCTGTGTGGAATCCACACCTATGATGACATGTTCTCAAACACATTTCAATAACTTAAACTCCTATTTGCCATGAAGCTTGGTATGGTCACATGATTTTAATCTTTAATTAAATCATTCATAGTTTATAATACAAATTATATGACTATTTGTATCATAAAAATCTTGAATACCTAATGTGACCTGAATAATGATAAGGCATTAAGAATTTAACCAAAATTAGTGGACTCTATTAGCAAATAATAGTAAAGGGACCAAGTATTTTTTATTTTATTTGCTAATCTCAATCCAATTTTGTTTAATATTTTCGGGCACAAAATTAACGTATCTTTTAGTCCATTCTTTCAGCATTTCCTATCCATCTCACTAACACTACTGACTTCCATTCATTCCTACTCGTTACTCATAACCTCAAGGTTTTTATTTACTCACCTTTTTGTTCTTTTGCGGGCACTCTTTTGTCTGGGTGCCCTTCCATTAGCATTAGCGCAGCCATGGCATTTATTCTGCTCTGGCCACGCTGACATTAAAGACCCTCAGCTTTCGCAATTCTTCACACAATTGCGGTTATTTACCTCAAATGCAAATTGACTCTGGCTTACTTTAAATGCCACGCTTCATACGTTATTTGTATTTCCAACCCATTTTGTTGCCAGAAACATGCAAAATGTAGTGGAACAGCGCAGCATCTTGAGCTAATTTTACATTTGTAAAACCTGCTTAAATCCATGTCTTTTGTTATTTAATCTGCGATTAATATTATTTCAGACTGAGCACTTCTCATAGACAGAGTATGATACTGAATACTTCAACATTATTTGTGCATGCAGAAATTTCATTTTGTGTCATGTTCAGTATCTCCCCATTGATATCATTGTGATTGAATCTCTTTTGTTTTTGGTTTAATCCTCTCTTACATGACTTTCTTCTCCATTGGTTTTTATTTTGCATGAACGAACATGCATCTTCCCACCCACTGTTCATCACAGACCCCCAGTCCAACATCACTTACAAAGATCCCCACCTGTAAAACGCGGGCGTCGGCTCTTCCCCAACCCCGTCCCAGCTCGGCCTGTTCCTACCCTAAAACAAGCTCATTGGTGGAGGCAAATGAGCCCCTCCCCTCCTCACCAGGCCCTCAAGATTCTCCCTCACTTAACAGTCATTTAGATAAGGTAAGAAAGGGCCGAAGTCGTAAAGCCGTTTTTGGTAACACTTTACTTAAGGTGCGGGGTTTGTAGGGCTACATGAAACCTAAATAAGCCTTTAACTGACATAACCTTTTATAAAGACTCATTCCAAGAGGTGTCAGACTCCCTTCGTCAATTTTAATGTCAAGATGACATAACACCAGAGTTAGGTGACAGATTTTTGGTGACATAAGGTTGTGTTTTGACACTTTCTGGGCTGACTTACTATACAATAGAAGGTCATGACAACTGACTTTGTAAGTCAGTGTACTTCTGGTATGTCAGAGTCACACGATGATGATGATGATATGACATGCTATATATCAAAACCAAACTCACTCTAATTTAGGATCAGAGAAAGTATACATAACGCTGTCATTATGGTGTCATATTTTCAGAAATATCATACAAATAGAAGAAAAAAAAACTCACTTTTATTAAGAGCCAAAGAAAATGTGCATAACTTATTATTGCATTGCCATAAGTATTCATAAAAATTTTATGAGCAGGAGTATGAGATTTACTTTGCCTCACTTGGCAAGCTATGTGACGTCCTAACCATTATGTGACTCTGACCAGAAGTACATTCAATTCATTTCAATTGTATTTATATAGTGCTTATAACAGTAAACATTGTTACAAAGCAGCTTTACAGAAATTCAGATGTAGATCTAGATCCCTAATGAGCAAGCCAGAGGCGACAGTGGCAAGGAAAAACTCCCCGAGACAACATGAGGAAGAAACCTTGAGAGGAACCAGACTCAAGAGGGAACCCATCCTCTTCTGGGTGACACCCGATAGTGAGATTATAAATCACTACAGTAAACAGTTATATAGAGACAAATGGCACAAAATGTGTTTAAAGGATGTTTGGTATGAACATATAGTAAACATCAGGGGTCATCAACTGGCGGACCGCGGTCCCGGTTACGGACGCAGCAGAGTATTTCAGCGGACTGGAGTGGAAGAATTTTCATTTAATTTACCCTCTCTGGTCTGATTAGTGAAGTGACGACATGGCTTGTTCAAAAAAAAAAAAAGACAATTTTTAAAGATAAATGGACAGAGAAGTATGCGTTTATTTTTCCCACTTCAAGTTTAAAACCGATGTCTCTCATGTGTCCAGAGTCCGTGTCGCAAGTCAAAAGTGGTAACGTGAAGCGCCGCTACGAAACAAAACATAACATAACTTAACTTAATGAATTAACCTCCCCTCAAAATTCGGTTCTAAGGAGAAATACTTTAAACCAACTCAAAGCTTGATATGAAAGGTCCACCAGAGTGCTCGTCCATTCCCTTACAGCCCAAGAGCGTGCAGATGTTTAGGAATGTATGTTAAAAATAGAACAGATTTTTAAAATATATTTGATTTCATTAGTAGCCATGAACTAATCATTAATGGTTAAGCATTAAAAGGTAACTGTTGTCGGAATTCAGTCATGTTAGTTTCCTTATCCGGACCTTTGTTATCAAGGAATTTTACATAACTGGACCTTCACAAATTTTAGTTGAATACCCCTGCTTTAGATTGTAAAACTTATATGGTGGGTGGGTGTTCTACAGCATGGCCTGCTTTGCATCAATCTGAGCCATCAAAAGTGTCTTGAATCCAACAAAAGTTAATTTTAGTTAACAGCAACGACAGCCTGCAGTGTTTTTGAGCCAAGTCTTCAGTTAAATAAACTACATGGCCTTTTGTAGCGTTTACTTGGCTTTGTTCAGAAATAAAAAAGTTATACTGCTTTAAACTGAATCTGTGGCACTCTGTTGGCCTCTGCAGACCAAGTACGTAACAGCTACCAGCTGTGTAACAACGGCACTCTGAGAGTGATGTACGCTAATGGGATGGGCATCAGCTACCACACAGAACCACACATTCTAGCCGGCTCAGTGAGCCCCACCATTGGCCGCAGAAACATCACCCTGCCCACTGACAATGGCCTCAACTCCATAGAGTGGCGACTGCGCAAGGAACTGACTAAGGGCAAGGTCACCGTGTTTGGCAGGAAACTAAGGGTGAGCAAAGATGATGCACTGCGTGGATTTCATCAAGCATGCTTGATTGATGTGGATGCTGTGTACAATAAGGTTCAGAGGCTTGTGTGAGCAGCAACTGAGTTCCATCAAGCAAAGAAACCCCCTTCATTAACATGTCTCTCTTCTTCAGGCCCATGGGCGCAACCTGCTCTCCATCGACTTTGACAGGAACACGCGGACAGAGAAGATCTACGATGACCACAGGAAGTTCACACTGAGGATCACGTACGATGCTCAGGGCAGACCTGCTATTTGGCAGCCCAGCAGTAGCCTGGCTGTGGTGAACGTGTCCTACTCCTCCACGGGAAGGCTGGTGGGCCTGCACCGCGGCAGTATGAGCGAGAGGACCGAGTTTGACCCGCAAGGACGCATTCTCTCCCGAACATTTGTAGATGGCAAGGTGTGGAGCTACAGCTACCTGGACAAGGTGAGCATGTGGCTGTAGCTGCCCCATATCCTATACTTGGAGTGTGGTCTTTCAAGAATTCAGAGGAGGATGCCATACAAAGATCTGTGTAATTAAATTATTAAATGGTCATTACACATAATATGTTATTTATGTGTTTTGTGACAGCATGATAAAGATTGCCATGGCAACTAAAAGAAGCAATAGGACTTATTCAGTGTTTATTCTGCAAATGTGTGATAAGGGCGTGCATTGAAAGCATGGATTATCCCAAATGTAGTGGTGCTTAACTTTCAGAGGGCATATTTTTTGTATTTGCACCTCGGCAACAATCCTTTGATAAAGTAAATCATATAAATATTTGCTTTAAAAATGCAGTTGAAAGGGGTTTCTAGACCTGTAATAATCATAACATTTCATAGATAGCTTAATTTCAAAGATAGAAAAATGGTGATTAACAATATTGCCCAGCTGAAACAGAGTAGTTCAGAGTAGTTCAGGTAGTTCAGTTCCTTTTCCTTAAAAGGCAACTTACAAGGCACATGTAGTCTCAATAGAGAGGGGTGGTGTAGGTTAGGGGCAAGGGGGGAAGGCATGTCAGTGTTTTTCAATTGCAATTTCCCTTGAATGCAGCAGATATAGCAATACTATAGGTGGCTATAATATTATGATATTTAAATTTATTTATATAATTAATGATTGTAATAAAGATGGTTATCTCTTGCTTTCTTTGTGCAGTCCATGGTGCTGCTCCTGCAGAGTCAAAGGCAGTACATCTTTGAGTTTGATGCATCTGATCATATCACTGCGGTCACTATGCCTAGCGTGGCCCGGCACACCATGTTTACCCATGTCTCCATCGGCTATATCCGAAACACTTATAATCCCCCTGAAAGCAATGCCTCCATCATCTACGACTTTAGCGAGGATGGCCGCCCACAGGCCACATACTTCCTGGGAACGGGACGTCGTGTCCTTTACAAGTATGGCAAACTGGCCAAGCTCTCTGAGATTTTGTATGACAGCACTGCTGTCACCTTTGGCTATGATGAAACATCTGGTGTACTCAAGATGGTCAATCTGCAGAGTGGAGGCTTCTCTTGCACAATAAGATATCGTAAGATGGGCCCCCTAGTAGACAAACAGATCTACCGCTTCTCTGAGGAAGGCATGGTGAATGCACGCTTTGACTACACTTACCACGACAATAGCTTCCGCATAGCAAGCATGAAGCCCGTGATCAGCGAGACACCACTGCCCGTGGACCTGTACCGGTATGACGAGATCTCCGGCAAGGTGGAGCATTTTGGCAAGTTCGGAGTCATCTATTACGACATCAACCAGATTATCACTACAGCAGTGATGACACTCAGCAAGCACTTCGATGCACATGGCCGCATAAAAGAGGTGCAGTACGAGATCTTCCGCTCGCTCATGTACTGGATGACGGTTCAGTATGACAACATGGGTCGGGTGATCAAACGCGAACTGAAGATTGGGCCATATGCCAACACCACGCAGTACCGCTATGAGTATGACGGTGATGGGCAGCTCAGTGGAGTCAAGGTCAATGACTGGTCCACCTGGCGTTACAGCTATGACCTCAATGGCAATCTGCACCTGCTGAACCCTGGCAACAGTGCCCGTCTCATGCCGCTACGCTACGACCTGCGCGACCGCATCACACGTCTGGGTGATGTGCAGTACAAGCTGGACGAGGATGGCTTTCTCAGCCAGAGGGGCTCGGACGTCTTCGACTACAATTCCAAAGGGCAGTTGATGAGGGCCTACAGCCGTGCAGCAGGTGGATGGAGCGTGCAATACCGCTATGACGGCCTCGGGCGAAGAGTCTCCACCAAGAACAGCCTTGGCCAGCACCTGCAGTTCTTCTACGCGGACCTGAACAACCCTGTGCGAGTCACGCACGTATTCAACCACTCCAGCTCAGAAATCACCTCACTCTACTATGACCTGCAGGGCCATCTGTTCGCCATGGAGGTGAGCAGCGGCGAAGAGTATTATATTGCATCAGACAACACGGGTACGCCACTGGCCGTCTTTAGCAGCAATGGACAGATGATCAAGCAGGTGCAGTACACGGCGTACGGTGAGGTGTACCACGACTCCAACCCTGAGTTCCAGCTAGTCATCGGATTCCACGGTGGCCTCTATGATTCGCTGACCAAGCTAGTGCACTTCACACAGAGGGACTATGATGTGTTAGCTGCCAGATGGACATCACCTGATTACACCATGTGGCAGAAGATCAGCAAGGATCTGGCACCATTTAACTTGTACATGTTCAAGAACAATAATCCTCTCAGCGATATGCTGGACGTGAAGAATTATGTCACAGGTAAGTGGTTCTACAGCAGTGTGAACACACTCAAGGGAATGAAACAAAATGAGAACATTGTTTTTTTATTCACTTATCTTTTTTCTTTGAAATAAAAAGGTTCTACTCATTAGTGATGAGTCTCTGACATCAATATAGAAGTAGCAAATGATTAAGACTATTGTTTTTTTTAACTACACTTCTGTAGAAATAGTGAATTAATTAAAATACTAAGGTTTTTGCCTTTCTTGTCCAGATGTAAAGAGCTGGCTGGTGATGTTCGGCTTCCAGCTCAGTAACATCATCCCTGGTTTCCCCAAACACACATTATACTTTGTGGATCCACCGTATGAGCTACAAGCCAGTCAGGAGTGTGAAAATGGCCAGGTGAGTTTTCATGTCATAGTAAAACAGGATCATCATATCCAATAGGGGAAGCACTGTAAATTATAAGAAAACTCTAGCAATTTTCAACCTAATCTTCACTGCATCTGTAGTGTGTAGGTGATAGACATTGACAATAATTTCGTCACATTTCCCTGTACTTAAGCCTGCAAACGCGAAACTCACTTATAATGGCAGTTGTTGAATTTCATCAATAAACATTTAAAATAATGTGAATTCAGAACTACAACTATTACACTCCAAGAGAGGTCTTGGGATGAGAGAAATTTGAAAGGGGTCTTACCACAGCTGTTTTTTATGCAGTTTAATCCAACTTTCAAACACTGAAGTAATACAGTAAAAAAGTAATTCTGGTTATTTAGGCGTTCTCTAAGGTTTTGTGATATTCATGTGTGATCAGGTGGAGAATGAGGCACTTCCATGTTTACATTGAGCTACGCTGACTACGTTGATAAAGTATAACCACAAATTCTTCCCTCTGAAAAGTACTCATTTCTGAATTATACAGATTTAAAGATTAATGATCAAAGACCTTTGAAGAATTAATGAAAACAAATATATGTTTCTCATAAACGTTTATTGACTGCCCTAACAACTGTCCTTAGACTTTTGAGTAAATGGGTTTTCTGTTCTTTCCTTAGCGCAGGGAGATGTGTCGGAATTCTTGTCCATGGTAATCACCCATATTCTTTAAGTGTACTCTTCTTCTCTCTGCAGCTGATGACTGGAGTTCAGCAGGAGGCTGAGAGGCACAACCAGGCCTTCATGGCTTTAGAGGGTCAGCTGCTCAATAAAGAGCGACAGGCAAAGCGTGATAAACCAGGCCACTGGTTTGGCATGGTGCCGTCCATCATTGGGCGGGGCATGATGTTGGCCATGAAAGAGGGCCGTGTAGTGGCGGGTGTCTCTAGCACGACCAGCGATGACAGCAGGAAGGTGGCTCTGGTGCTCAACAACGCCATCTACCTGGAGGGCACGCACTACGTGCAGGATGGCCGTGACTGCCACTTCTTTGTGAAGATTGGCTCAGCTGACGCAGACCTGCTGGCGCTGGGCCTCAGCAATGGGCGCAGGGTGCTGGAGGGAGCTGGTATTAACGTTACAGTGAGTGGGCGCTCACGGCGGGGCGTCACTGTGGAGCTACGGTCACCAGCACTGTCCCTGAGCGTGCGCTATGGCCTGGCGCAGGACACACTGGACGAGGAGCGCGCCCGCCTGCTGGAGCTGGCACGCCAGCGGGCGCTGGCAGGCGCTTGGCTGCGAGAGCAGCAGAGGACACGGGATGGTAAGGAGGGGAGCCGCCTGTGGACCGAGGGTGAGAGGCAGCAGCTGCTTTCCACAGGGAAAGTGCAGGGCTATGATGGTTACTATGTGCTACCTGTGGAGCAATACCCCGAACTGGCAGATAGCAGCACCAACATCCAGTTCCTCAGACAGAATGAGATGGGCAAGAGGTAACAGAACTATGAGCCCTTTCTTTCTCTCCTTGTCTGCACCACTCTTTCTCTCACTCCTGTTCTCCTCTTACCTATATCTCCTTCACCCACGGAGAATAAATGAACTTAGGGGGTAACTCTCTGAACGCTGCAGGGACTTTTAAAAAGAATATTATTATTACTGCCATGGGCAAAAAATTATTTGCAAGAAACGTGTCTTTGTTTTTGAGCAATGGACTTCAAAAAGCACTGCAAATAACTGCAAATAAAACAGATCTGCTGTTAATATAAAAAAAAAAAATCCCCTTTTTAAAAAAGAATAGCTATTTTTCACCCATATTTTTTGGGTTCTGAGAGGATGTTGGTGCCAGATGATACTGTATGTTCCTGTGTGATCCGGATTGGAGAGGAGGGAGCTCTCTCAAGTTGTTACGAAGGCCTAGTCACTATGCTGGAACTGAGCAACGTCCACGAGGTGGATTATCAGTCATATCAGTCTCAGGCCTCACATTCTCAATAACAGGATTGCCACCTGCGGCTACGGCAAGTCTCATCCACCACAAACTGCTTTATGTTCCATCAAGAAAACAGAACTCCAACAAAAGATAACAGGTTTTTTTTTTTCAAAAAAAAGAAAAAGAAAAAAAAAGAAAAACAGGAAAAATATTATGGCTACATTTGCATAAGATCAATGTCAAGTTTTGTTTTATCGCTGGAAGATTAGAATAATGCGTTGTGTCAGATAACACTGATGTTCAGGGTGGGCTTTAGATGCGATAGTTTTGATATCTCAGTTGCAGTAGATTTGTGAGATTCTCACTAGGGCACTTCTGTACAGAAACATTAGGAAAAAAAGAAACAAACACTCATGCTATCAAGATTAATTGTAACTTGTATCAGAAATTATTTATTTTTATTTTATGTTCATGTTTTTATTTATGTATTTATTATTATTAGTACTCTATGACAATCATGGTCACCATTTTTAGCCAAGAAAATGAATGAGTATATTCTTTTGTAAAATATGTAAAAATGTTCATTAAGTTTTTATATTAATTTTGAGTTGCTTAAGCAAATTAGTCATAGACAAAAATAATTTATGTAAAGTGTTTAAAATTGTTTATACTTTAAATAAAGTTTAAAACTGTGAAACTTGGTTTTTTTTTTCCGAAATATCTCTATGTACAGTGCATAGATTTACCTTTATGCAGTAGAATATTGTTCATAATATCACGTTTTATATTTCTAACAAAAGGTGGCTTGTAATGTGCAAACCTATAGCTGGTATAATGACGCTAGGATTTTGTGGCACTCCAATATTCCAGATAAACAATATTGATCCCCAGTTTGATGTTTTGTTTGTTTAGGTTTGTTTTTATGCAAAGTTGCTGTACTAGAACCCAAAACCGTAGAAATTGATTCTATCCACTGTGAAGAGACTCATTATGGATGTCATTATGTACCAAATCAGTATTGAGGGATTCTTACACTTAAGCAAGACTCTTCTGAGACCTTATCAATAAAAAGTTTACTTCATGTGAGTTTGATTTGTCTGTTGCGTTTCTATTATGCTGAAACAGTGACGGTTTCATTGCTACAACTCTAATGGCATGACAGAGATGTCACTATAACATTCAAAAAAACACTCGGATGGTGTTGCATGCCTGAGGGTAGCCTTCAAAAAGGAGTGGAATAAATATCAATTTCAATATGATATATGATCCGGATGAACAATGATGTGGAATAATAAAGTAACTCACTCTCACATTATTCACACCTATACGTCAATTAAATCAGATTAAACATTATATTGTTCATTGATTACTATTTTTAAGAATGATACCGTCTCTCACCGCAATCATTTATTTGAACAAAATTCTTCAGTTTTATATTTATTAAACATCGTGGATTTGTCCTCAGTTCAGTAAAAAAAAGTATGCATTCGACGTGTTTTTTTTTCTTACAGTACCAGTCAAAAGTTTGGACACACCTGCACCTGTTTTCTTCAGTTTTACTATTTACTACTATTTTAGAATTGTTAACAGTGTTCCTGATGAAGCTTTACACACTCTCGCCATCTTCTCAACCAGCTGCATGAGGGAGCTTCACCCAGGAGCCTTTTCTTAAACTTCCCAAATAGGCCGAGCGACTTGATGTCTGCTTAAAAGTAAAACTATGCGTTTGGGGAAACAATTTAATTTTTAAGTAAAAACCACTAGTTTTAAGTAAAATAAATGAATAAATACATTTTAAATACATTTTGATTCAGAAATAAATGTATACGTGGGCATTAACCTCATTATTTACATTTGTCTTAGAAACAAATTTAAACCACCTTTATAAAAATGTCTTTAAGACAATGAAAAATATGTATTCAATCTAGTGTGTCCAAATTTTTTGACTGGTACTGTATATTGGCGATGCTGCAAATCAACTGTCTGTTGGACCAGACAAAATATGCCTTGCGATCAGATTCTGCACATTTCCTTCTTCTTAAAGATAATTACCTTACCTTAAGTTACAAAGAATTGCAGGTTTGTCAATTAAATAAGTGATGACCCATGTAAAGGCTTTAGGCAGTGAGAGATTTAACACCATTTATAATCATTTCATATTTCAGGATTTTCAAATGTAAATGAAGAACATTTTGTGAAAACCCATAGAGAGCATGTGATATTATTGTGGCATGTCCTACACAACATTGCCCACCATGAGACGAGAGAGACACTCTGCCATATCATGCCATGAGCCAGAGGACTGTTATACTCCTCATATTCCTGACCGCAGAGATGGCAGAGTTATCATGGATGCAATCTGCGATGACCATTTCTCACATTAACTGCTTAAAACCAGCAATTCCCCCAACCCTGTTTCAAATAAAGACTAAACACCCTTAATTTCCATCTTGTTTCAATTATTTATTCTGCAAACAGAAATGGCAAAGACTTGCTTTAATTTTCTGGTTCATCATTTAACAGTTAGCTGAGCTCATTCTCCTTTAGGCACCTTTAACTGGTGCTCAGATAATTCACTTTCTTGCCTCATCTTCCTCTTTTGGAGCAAAGGCAGAAGATAAAGATTAGGCAGCCTACTGGGGGTCTGAGACTCAGCAACCCTTCAGTTCAACAACTGGGAAAAAATTAAAAGCTGAGTATGATGTTGATGTACCTAACCTTTATGTAGGCAGAGGTGGTTGGCTCTGAAAATGCCATCAGTTTAAAGGACACCCTGCTCTATAACAGTGCCAACTCCTCTGCTTGTGTGATCTGCGGTGGTGGTGGTGGTGGCCCCCAACCCGTTTTACTGTTGGCTGCACAGTGAAACTAAAATAAGCCTAGTCCGAAAATTATAAAATTATATAATAGTGTAGCCATGAGAAAACATATCTTCATCAAAAATCTTTGGGTTATTTTTTACCTACTGTTTTAATTTGCTGGCAAATCTTTTTACCTCCACTGAATTAATATGAATTAATTATATTTAGGAAACCCAGAAAACGCAGTGTCACGCGCACGCCGCCTCCCGCACCCACGGTGATTCCCTGTCTCGTCATGTGATTGTCCCCACCTGCGTGTCGTGTGTTAGTAATTAGCAAGTGTTTAAAAAGCCCTCTTGTGTCCGTCCAGTTTGTGCCTGATTGTTAGTTGTCACGTGTGTATGAGTGTATGTTTATGTTTAATTGCTTAAATAAATGTGTTTGTTTGAAGATCGGCTTGCGCCTGTGTCCTGTCTCTGCCGCTACTCGTGACACGCAGAAATAATAAATGAGGTTTGATACAACTTTATAAACTCACGCATTCACTCGCGCAGGGATTCTTTACCACGACAACTCACGATCGTGTTAGGGTTTTTTCCCCCCCCAGAAAATCTATGTAAACATGTTCATAGTCCGCATATGCAGACTTCAGTATTTTCGCTCCGATTGGGAGAAATACACCGCCGTAGACTTTTTTGTCTCGCACATCCACCGTGAATCCGTTTATCTGCGCTCCATTAATGACGGCTTTTTACGCTCAGCGTGAAAGAGTTCAAGTTAAAATGTAAGGTTTGTTAAACTCGCTTTCTGGAATACCTCCCCCCAGATGTGAAGTAATCTGTGACTTATAAATAATCCCCACAAAACTACGTAATGCTTATTGCACACTGAAAAGTTTAAGTAGCATAATGACAACTTACTCTTCTTAACACTGTGAGTCTGTCTCAAACAGCCCTATACACAGGCTTAGTGGTTAGGGCACTGGGCTACTGATCAGAAGGTCGTGGGTTCAAGCCTCAGCTCTGCCAAGCTGCCACTGT
>JAOUQW010000046.1:1627180-1637916 GCA_028565825.1 Olivaichthys viedmensis | reverse complement strand
TGTGTGTGTGTGTGTGTGTGTGTGTGTGTGTGTGTGTGTGTGTGTGTGTGTGTGAGTGTGTGTGTGTGTGTGTGTGTATGTGATTTTGATCTCCCCAGGATCACATGTTTTTTATTCTCAGGATTTCCAGTCACACTCTAATTGCTGGGTTTGACTTTTGACCTTTTGGTCGATGTCAAAGCAAACAGTAGCACATAAAGGCTGAAGAGTGGAGGCCTGTTATTAAGCTTACTTTTCTCAGAGAATCATATAACATATCATTATGTGTATCAAACCACAGTTTATGGTATCTACTGTATTGTCTCGAACAGTTTATTAACGTACCCTGATATCGGATACCTATTTAGCCTGGCTTTTCCTCTTCCGCTTGTTCAATATGACACCAAATAACGGCTTACACTGCATTAACGTGATATAAACTCTGTTTTTCACAGATACAAATTCAAACGAAGAAGCTTAACCTCAGTCATGTGACCTCCAAGTGCGGATCGCTGGACAACATCCACCACAAGCCAGGTTAGAACCTGTATTGAGACACCATTGAAGGACATTTGGTGAACAAAATGACATGTAATGCTGATAAAGTAATCTAAATTATTTCTCCGGCTGTCGATTAATGATTTACAGAACAACAGCACCACCTGTTGATGATATTTCAGCTCAGTGAACTGTTCTCAACTAGACCGTATGTGTTGCATACAGTGAGAACAAAAAATGTGGACTGTAGATGTAATCCATTGATCTTGAAAAAGTTATATTAAACATATAGAAATCTGTTGTTTAATGTAAATGCTCTTGTTTTCTGACATTTCACATCGGCAAGCTTTGCCAGAAGGTTAAATAACACCATCCATTTGAAAGATTAATTCAAAGCTAATCAATTTTAAAACAGCCTGATTTTGGACTTGGCAAATTTGAGTCATTTAAAGTCACCCTAAACTTTATAAAAAAAAAAATGTTTATTAAATAATTCCTTTTGGTGTAATTAATTTAAAGGGCACGGCCTGGTCAACGTGTGAAAATGATCACTGCAGTTGTTTTTAAGAAAAACTAGGAGCTGGAAATCTCTTTGGTATTGAACATGTGACAGGCAAGTGTTATTGCGTCATAAAATATAAGAGCCAGTTATGTTCCAATATGCAAATGAAGGCCATGAAACACTGGCTTACCTGATGAAGGGGGCATGTCCAATTTTCATATTCATAGAATTTATTGATGAGGGTAAAAGTTTAGACATTTCTGTGCCTTTTTCTGTTGTCTAATAAAAAAAATTGTGGAATCGCCATGTGAAAGAATTTATTCTTCAATAAATAAAAACGTTTATGGTCATTGAACCACAACTTTTGGGTGACTTTAAGGACTTAATTGGTGAGTTTGTAGCACTTTCCGCTGCCTGAACAGCACTGTGTAAATAAAAGCTTTACAACTTTCGCATACTAGTTATATTTTTTCATCACAGCAACTGATCACTGGCAAATTAATCACACACACATTTTCCTCTAAACCCAGTAAAAATATTTAGATTGTCTGCATGCCTTTCACTTTCTTCTCTTCGTTGCTGCCATGTCGACCCAAAAGCTTGGTAAAGTTAATATAAGTTTACAGAATTAACATCATTAGGGGGAAAGAGTATGAACCTGGGGAGCTAATCCATTTCTACATTTGGTTTTACATTATAGGGACATCCAGTGTTCAAACGAGGAACTTCATCTTTTTTAACTGTCTTAATAGTCGGCCAGTTTATTCTAAACTATGATGTAGTCTCTACTATGATTTATGCCTCCATTCCTCCAGGTGGTGGTAACGTGCGCATTGAGAGTGTGAAGCTGGGCTTCAAGGATAAAGCCCAGGCTAAAGTTGGCTCTTTGGAGAACGCCCATCATGTACCAGGAGGAGGCAATGTGATGGTGAGTGAGCCAAGAGCTTGAGCTTTAAGACTCATTATACTGTGGTGTAACAGGATTTATTTCCTATAGAGAAAGGTTCATTTCTGTATTTTTATTGATGCAGAATTATTATTATTATTATTTTTTTAACTTCTTATTGAAGAAAAAATAAAAAACAAGTGGACAAATTTGCAGTCAGTCACATTGCCTACAGGGTTTGGCTTATTTTTCTTTGTCGCTCCAGCACAAAGATATATGCATTAGTATTAACCTTTACAAAATCTTTAAAAAAGACATTGTGTTACCAGAATCTCTGGTGGCTCCTGGTTGTGCAATATTTTATATATATAGGCATATTAATGGTTCTATCAAACTCTGAACGATTCATTTCTGTAGCTCCATTGCTGCCGAATTTTAAACATGAACCCCATGAGCTTTAAGGCACAACATACAGATCTATAATTGGCTTCTGTTATTTTTCCCATTTGTGCCAATAAAGCACATTTCTGCAGCTTCATTGCTACAGAATTTTAAATGTGTTATTGCTAAAACAAGTTGAAGCATGTATCCAGCCATATCATATCATATCATATATCATATCATATGTCATATCACATCTCGTATCAAATCATATCATATATCTTATCTCATGTCATATCATATCAAATTATACAGATGGTCATATCGATCCTATCTGAGCATGTGATAAAGTTTAATTGGTGTTGGTGTAGCTCCAATGATATAGAATATTAATCATGTTTTTTATAGAACAAACTGTAAAAAAAAAAAAATGCTGTCAAATACCATACACTACAGGCCAAAAGTTTGGAAGCAACACTAACTCTTTAAAAATCAACATGACCTTTTTTTTTTTTTAAAGAGATAGTAGACATTAATTGTCTTGTTTCTTTTTTTTTCTTTCTATTTTAATAGAGAACTTTTTGACTAAATGAGCAGTCAAGTTCATCCACACACTTCAAAAAATTATTAAATGGATCTACTCATGAAAATTATGGCAACATTATTATAAGCAATATTATTGCGTTAAATAAAAAAAAAATTTAACATTATATTTATTAATGTTATAACTATTTTAAAAATTGTATGTTAATAAAGTCAATGAAAATGTGTAATATTTTCCTAAATAGAGTTGTTTTAATTTGTCCAGCGACGTAGCTAAATGCATTTCACCTTTTCATTTACATTCCATACTAGTAGTGTGCCACAAATTTGTTGCATCCCCCCGGCCTACGTGTACTCATTTTCACACATGGCCTGAATACTCGAGTCCATACGCAACACTGATTCTGGGATTGCACAGTTTTTTACATCACTTCTGCTGTGCAAGCCACAGACCACCGCAGACCATCCTGAACTCTCAGCGCAAATGGACTCCGGTGATATTAGGCTATTAGGGATGACAGGAGGGCAATGGAGGTGTTTCCAAATTGCATATTCATGTTAATTCATAAATCCTGGCATTCAGGGTTACTTAAAAAATCACTGCTTGCTTTCATACTTTTGGCCTTTAGTCTATATCCATCCATAATATGCAATGCTATATTATACACAGTACATGACCACCTCAATGGCCCTATTTTGACTCGACAGATCGAGAGCCACAAGCTGCAGTTCCGTGAGACGGCGAAGGCTCGCGTGGATCACGGCGCTGAGATTGTCGCTCAGTCTCCGGGTCTCTCTCCTCAACGTCACAGCCACATGTCCTCCTCCGGCAGCATCAACCTGCTCGAGTCCCCACAGCTGGCCACGCTAGCCGAGGACGTCACAGCCGCGCTGGCCAAGCAGGGACTCTAAAAAAAATAAACCCTCACGATCCTTTATAACGCCCAGCTACATAATCAACTCCACCCATCTATATATATATATATACAGTATATAAATACAGTAATCCCCTCTAGTGGTGTCGTAGTAGTGGCTCACGACCCTCTGAACGTTTCCGGGACACTGCATTTATCTCATCCACATCACAGTTGTTATCTGTCGCCCGAACGAGAGCAACCATCCGGAGCTGGTGCGGACTTCATCTAGGAAAGGAGGAGAAATTGGTGAACAAAACAATGGATTTGTTGTTTGATTTTTATTCCTATTTTATGGTATTTGGATCATTTTTATTCTAGGATTCCAGTTACTTAGCTAGAAAGGTACCTGTGCTTTTATTCTCCCCGTATGCTGTGTGATTTTCTTCTTTTCTTTTTTTACGATGGTGTACAGATATTGATGCTGATCTTAGATCAGGCTTAGTGCTAGGAAGAAAGGAGCAAGAATTTGGGCAGCTGTTCCCTCCTCGTTCTTTTTGCGTAGAGCCAGTGCATGGAGTCGAAACCCTGCATCCTGAAAAAATAAAAAGCAGCTTAAATACGCTCACCCGACCAACAAAATGATATACAATGTATATTAATATATGTATAATTACACCGATTATTTGTCGACAACATCTCTTGATGGGGAAAAAAAAAGAATTACTCCTTCAATAACTTAATATCTGTACAATTGCAATATTGCAAATGAGAAAAAAGAAAGAAAACAAAACAAAGGTGATGCGCATGTCAATTCTAGTACGAAAAAAAAGCTATTTTCTATTTCACAACTAAAGGATTTAAGTAAGTTATTTCCCGAGTCATTGGATAAAATGAACATTACAAGTTTTTTAGCTATTAGTCACCACAATGTTATGCTTGTTTATTCATTCCGAATGTCGGCTTTGCCCAGGGGTCCAGGCCTCGGTCTCGCACACTTTACTACCGGAATTTAAAGGAATACTCCAGTGTTTTTCAACCTAATCTCTATCTACCTTATCTGTAGCATATGTGTGATTACCAAAGACAAGAATTTCAACAGATTTTTCTCTGTACTGAGAGAAAATCTGTTTTCTCCAAACTGACATATAATGGAAGTCTAAAGGGCAGCTGTTGAATTGCGTCAATCAACGTTTTATGACTATATAACATGAATTTAAAACTACAACCATAACACTCTAACAATAAAGGCGTTAGGATGAGAGAGACCAAAACTGTTCTTAGTTTTAGAGCTTTAATCAACTTTCATAAACTGGAGCAATACAGTAAAAAGTAGTTCCTGTTATTTACACTTTCCAGAAGGTGTTGTGGTATCCATGCGCCATCAGATGCATAACCACTTAAAAAAAGTTGTCTCATCTCTGAAATGATGAATTATACAGATTTCGAGCTTCATTTCTGAAAACCTTTGACTGAGGATTTCATGAAAGCATACTACAAAAATACATTTATTGATGAAGTTCAATGCCTGCCACTGTAGCGACTCCCATTATAAGTGAGTTTGGAGTAGACAGATTTCTGTTCTTTTCTCAGTGCAGGGAAACATGTCGAAAATTCTGGTATGTGGTCACACATATGCTAAAGATACAGTAGATAGAGATTAGGTTAAAAAAAGCTGGAGTATTCATTTAAGAGACAGGCTATTAACACTGTTTAATATACAACAGAAATGGTACATCACTGTCTCTCCCAGGTTGTTGCAGATTATTGGAAAGCAATGATCGTGTGTCTTGATGCAGGAAACATCACACTGCAGCCGGCATGTGGTTATTCAAGAAGGCTTTTGCTTGTTATTTTATTATCCACTGTATGGAGCAAAAACTCGGGACTCTCAGTCACACCCTCTGTACTCTGCCGTGTTTGACTTAGATACTTAGGTTTGTTTTACACGTAAACGTATGAGGTGGAAATAAACAGCCGAAACAAAAGAAAAAAAAAACCTACAAAAATAATGTTTAAAAAAAAGAAACTCTCACATCTTGCACATGTTTGAAGTGCTCCAGTATCTTTTTTCTGTCGTCATTTGTGGTATCCCCCGTTTTTTCCCCTCTTTGTTTTTTTGGCTTCTGTATTTTTCTGTCCCCCTATTTGCCCTTCGCTCACTCCCACAGCAACTGTAAATCTATTTAAAAGGTCCTGTAGATGTATGCAGTTTTTCTCCTGTTGATATGACGCCGATTACAAATGCTCTTAACAGTTACAAAAATAAACAAAATGGACAAAGACAAGCATCACTGGAATGCAGTTCTTTTCTAAGCTCTCCATTGACTGTTCAAAAATATCCTGAATGCTGTGAGGCTCAAGGGCCAGATGCAGCCAGATGTAGCACAAAGTCTCTTTCCTGAAGCTGTGTCATGGCTATAATTCATAGCAGGTTGGTCAAACACATGAGCCGTGTGGCAAATTCTTAGGCCATTCTCATTATGGTAATCTTAAACCAGGCCTACAGTATATAATTGAAAAATTCTTGTTCATTGGTGAGAAGTATAAGCCTACGATTTATATACTGTATATGACACTGGACGAATATAATCGAAAAATGTCTGATCGATATGCCATGATGTAGGTGCCCACACTGTGTGTGAAACCCAACCTCTACGAACAGTTCTCTAGTGAAAATGTCTAATAATCCTATTTAAAAAAAATATATGGCCGCACCTTGAGTACATGAGCATAAAATACAGAGACAGAAGTGTGCAGCTTTGCTAAAATTTACATTTACAGAATTTAGCAGTATGCACAGAAGTACAATTCCTCATGATAGTACATGCTCATGCTAACTTGTGTAACTTCTTGTGAAAAGAAGACGTAATGGACTCAGGTTGAAAGATGTGGAGAGGAGCCAGTTACATCAGTTTTGCAGAGTAAATTGGAAGTAAGCTACGTTTTGATTACTGTGTGTGAGTGATTTTGAGAAGTCGGCTCGTGAGACTGTAGAAGCTAAAATTTTACATGATTCTGAAAAATGATGTGCGACGGCCAAATCGGGTTTAAAAACAGGCTTAAATTATACAGCGTATACCCGGCTCATTTAAACAGAAAGCACTAGAGCCTAGGAACTGAGAGAAACTAGGAAAACTAGTGGAACATTTGTGATAGAATGTTCCCCCTCAGATAAACCTGCTTTTTGTAGTGTCTTATTTAACTAATATAATTCTAGCTAGCTAGAACTACCATACCTGATGACACCCGACCAAAGTCACTCAAATGGGTGCGTTTATTTACTTTTATGAAGTGTATGCAGCGTAATAAATGTGCTCACTAGAGGATCATTATTAAATGCTTTCCTGGGGGGAAAAGTGTTGCTGCGTGTTAGAGACACAGTCGTAGCCGTGTGATAGTTTCAGCTACCACACCACTTTCACTAAGCCAACACTCATCAGAAAAGGAGGCTTTTGGAAGCCAGTGATGGCAATGTACATTTGTAAAGTGTTCTGGGGTTCCGTTAAAGAAGGAATTAAAACAATGAATGCATTTGCTCTTGGGAAACTTAAAAAGAACCTACAGGTTTTTTTCCTGTGAACAAAAAAGTCAAATATTTAGTTATATAGTTTTCATTGACTAAAACTGTTCAGTTCAAAATTGCTGTACTAATCCTAGACTAAAACTTACCATAACCAGAAGCTATAAGAAGTAGAAACAAGGAGACTAAGCACATAGGGGAAAATTGGAAAAATTGTTCAGAATCTCTTTATAACCACATGCAAGATTTCACAAAAAAAACATGTTTTAGCTAATTTACTACATTTAAGGGAAGTGTACAATTGGTGTACATTTGATTTTTCCACAAAAACATTCATTTAAATATGTCTCTAGGTCCCTGTCCCTCTAATTCACAACACACACACAAATCCAACCTTCTTTGCTAAGTGAAAACAGTCCATGTGAAGTGTTGGGTGGCTGTTTTAAATCGTTTTTTATATATACAAATAGATGGGGGTTGTAACATCGTAACTATGTAAAAATGTCATCCATACTTAATTGGACTTAATTGTAAACCCATCACCTATCTGCTACCTGTTTCCTCCTGCACTAAAAGAAAGAATGAGAGCCTGGACACGCGGCAGAGTTTGTGAAAAGTTTATTATGAGAAATGACAGAGGCGAAAAATAAATTAAGACTCTGGGGGAAAAAGGGGAGAGGAGGGTGGTTCAGCGACCAGTCCACAGTGAAGGTGGTATATATTAGCACCTTTGGACAACTAGGAGTGTGTGTGTGTGTGTGTGTATGTGTGTGGGGTGACCTGCCAAAGAGGGCAGCCATGACACCCTGTTTTTGCCTCGTTACCTCCTCACTGTGGAGAGATTCGCCCGGCGCGAAAAAAAAGAAAAAAAGAATGGCTTTCAAGTGTGGACACAAAAAAAGGAGGGGGAAAAAAAAAACATAAGCAAAAAGAATGGCTTAAAAATGACATTCCATAGTCCTTTTATCTGAATGCGTTTCCCGGCTGGTTGTGGAAACAGTGCATGGACGTCCTGACACCATGGGGTCGGGAGAAATAGACGAGCTTCCTCACAACCGTTACCTCTTACACTGACAAAATGTGTTTCACGAAAGCTGCAGGGAAAAAGATTAAAAAGGTGAATATCCCAGTATTGTTAGTTTTATCAATAGTGTGCAATATATAATATGTATGAAAGGCAGCAAAAAAAGAAACTATGCCTGGTCCCAAAATAGAAAATTAATCAGTAATAACTTGGAAGATAGATCAGCAGCATATCAATATTGGCCAGTAATTGCTTAAAACTATCAACAGTTGACAGGATTTAAGAAAGATTTAGGCCAATTTTACTGTAGGCAAATTTTCTTTTGGCAGGTTCCATGTTTAGTTTATGGCTGTGCGCATAATAGCATTTTTTTTTTTTTTTTGAGAAGCACCTCTGAGGATTTTATTATTTATTATTACTGCGAAGTGGTTTAATCAAATAGATTTTGCCTCATTACCATCCAGATGTATTATTCAGTGTAAGATAATGTAAAATGCCAGTATGGATACAGACACTTTACTAAGTGGTATCAACCTGGAGCCGTCCAACTGTCTCTAAAAGCTAATAATATGCCAAATTGCTCTAAATACTCACAAAATAATACATTTAATATAATACAATATGCATTATGCTGACATATAGTACTAACCCTCATAGTTGACGCAGCCGTTCTCGTCCTCCTGGCCGGCCATGAGAGCGTCGACCTCAGCCTCTGACATTTTCTCACCTGTCAATAATTCATTTGACCAATTAGCAAAAATTTGCAGAAATTACATTTATATGCAATAAACATCACAAAAGAGATGGTCTTTACACAGATATAGAAACATAAATAACCCAAAAATGTATTTTAAAATAATATAAAAGAATCATTTTTAACAAAAAGATATGGAAACATTGCACAAGTGAAGGCAATAGTAATAGAAACCTAAAGCTTATTGTAAAATGTGTCATCTAAACATTTGTTCAATTTATCTAAAGCTTAGGGATTATAGTATATATTAGTATAAACTGTATATATTTACAGTTTTCTCCTTACTGTAGTTAATCAGCCAAAACAGCCAAAGTTTTCTGCTTAAGTTTTGCACCAGAGCTACGAGGCTAATGTAGCTAACAAGTAATGGAAGTCTATCTCACCCAAAATCTGAAAATACCTGCTTAAAACCACATCCAGATGTTCAGTGATGTCACACAGACGTGTTGATTGGTTTAGGACAGTGTGACTTACTGTAATCTATAAACATGAACAAAACTTCACTGTGTAGCTAATCACTGTAATGTTATGGGGCGGCAATATGGGACAACCAGAATGACTTTTTTTTTCTTTAACGCAGTTTGGTATCATTCCACCCCTCTAGGCCCCCAAGTTTGAAGCTGGAAGTGAAGTGGATGATAAGGTAGTTCCACTTTATCCAACTTAAATGTCTAAATACGGACTCTCGCTGCTATTTTTCAACAAAAAAGATTTTGGTGGGATTTTGTAACTTAAACTCATTTGAAGCAAGTATGTAAAGATTTGAGTATGTATTTTCGTAAAAGATTTTGAGTGAGATTGAGTGAGATTAGACTCGTAGCCCAATTGCTAAAACACTAAAGAAGCAAATGTCAGACACCAAACGTCTTGACCGATTGACTACATTCGGTGTAAAAGGGTCAAAATTGTGTTTAATTGCATTTTTCAGTCTAAAACTGATAAATAAAAATAAATAATTTATTACATTACAGTTTTGCTTAAAGTGTAGTGTGCAGGCTCTTACCCAGTGTTGAAAGGACAATGCGCAGCTCAGCACCCATCACTGTGCCGTTGCCCTCCTTATCAAAGACACGCAGACCTTCAACGTAGTCCTCAAAGGAACCCTTGTTGGGGCTGTTCACAACAAACTGCAACATGGGCAGAAAAGCCTCAAACTCCACTCTTTTATTGGCCATGTCTGTAGGAGAGAAGGAGGGTCAGCGGTCAGGCTGGGTTTGTGGAGGAATGGAGCAAATGTGAGGATTCATAACCGATAGCTGCTTCAGAAAATTTGATAACACTTTTTGGATTGTCCGCTTTAGAGACTCTACAAACAATCAACAAACCATCTGTAGACTGTTGACAATCTGTCAGATGACTGTCAGGAAGCAGCCTATCAACTGATTCTCAACAACATGTCAACCAACAGATGTTTATCTGTCTATGACGTAAACTACTAGTCAAAGGTTTTTCATTGTCTCAAAGACATTTTGATAAAAGCTTATGGTTGAAATTTGTTTCTAAGACAAATGTAAATAGTGAAGTTAATGCCTGTGTGTACATTTATTTCTGAATTCAATTAAAAATAGTTTTTAATTCAAATTAAATTGTTTCCTCAAACGAGTAGTTTATGATTTAGAGCGTTAGGAGAAGCAGAAGAACAAGTGACTCTGCCTATTTGGGAAGTTTAAGAAAAGGCTCCTGGGTGAAGCTCCCTCATGAAGCTGGTTGAGAATATGGTGAGAGTGTGCAGAGCTTCATCAGGAACACTGTTAACTATTTCACATAGAAACTAGTTTTGGATTTGTTGAAC
>JAOUQW010000046.1:1600543-1617661 GCA_028565825.1 Olivaichthys viedmensis | reverse complement strand
AGGTGTGTGTATTTACACTTGTATAACATTGGGTGCATTTACATCTGCGTTTTTATGTGGATAACCCCAATCCAAATACTCCAGATGCATCCCGTCCTCGTGCTTTGTGCGGGTTAGTTTTACCCAGAATTCACTCTGAAGGCCCTCTTATCAACGAAACCTGTCCAGTTTAAGAGCTGATTAATGACGGCTGGGCCAATGGTGCTTCACAGCAATTCTATTCATAATTAGTATAAATGAATATACAGACTCGGTGAGGAAAAGCAAGTGTGTAATGCAAGTAATGATATTGCTCCATTTTTTATCTATGTTTACAGTACAGCCACATTTCCTTAATGTGTAATTTATGACTACAGCAATGGTGACCGCCCACACAATCAAACTGTGAGACAGGGTCTCTTGGCATTGCTAATATGAATATAATTAGTAGTGTATGACTATTCCGATATAGCGACGGAAATAAGGCAGTACATCATCACTAGTGGCTCGTCTGAAAGCCCTGAAATGGTCCATTTGCGCTATATATTTATTTTTTTGTGTAATTTATGACCGCCGACAGACTCAGAGCTGTGATGTAGCGTGCTGTTGGCGTTGCTCATACCACCTTTTAATAATGTGAGTTATTTGTCGAAGGAAATGCACTTTTGGCTCATTAAGCATGTTGCATTGGAGCAGAAGAACATCCACAATGTTGAGATCTGTGCAGGAGGAGAACCTGAATACGGTGCTGATGAACCCAAACATCGCCTCCGTGCAGACGAATGAGGTGGGAATCAAGCAGGCGGACACGGTCTACTTCCTGCCCGTCACACCCCAGTTCGTGACGGAGGTGATCAAAGTCGAGAAGCCTGATGGCATCCTGCTCTCCATGGGGGGACAAACTGCACTCAACTGTGGTGGGTTCCTCTCAGGGCCGCTTTTGTGGACATATTAGAAGTGTTAGACTGTCAGTTTGTTATTTTGTGAATTGCTTTAAAGACTAAAGAACGAAAAGTTTGATTGTTTACTCACTTGTAATGAAAGTCTAAGAGCTTTAAATGTTTAAAATGTTTAAAATCATAACAGGTGTTAGGATGAGACAGACATGAGAGAAAGCTGTTCTTATGCAGTTTTACCCAATTTTCCAACGCTGGAACAATTAAACAGTTCAAAGTCATTTCGCATCAAAAATGAAAAAAAAAAAAAAAAAAGATTTAAAAGTTTTTTTTTTTTTGCTTTAACTTTTTATTGAGGAATGCAGAGTGGGGTAATTATTACAATGTAATAATTTCAGCGAACTCGGATAATAATATTAAAAAATATATATATATATAAAAAACTGTATTTACCCTATTATTCCCCACTTTACCCCAGTTGTGTATCCCCAAAACCCATTTCCCCAGGAGAGAAACCTACCGATATCCCACCCACATAATTACAATTTTAAACATATAAAACAAAACAGAATGTATTAAATGAATAAATAAAAACCTTTAAAAAACTAATAGAATATTATTATTATTATTATTATTGTAAATAAAAACCTTTAATAATAATAAAAATAAACCTTTAATAATAATAATAATACATCAATAAAATCCTTTAATAATAATAATAATCATAAAAATAAATAAGAACCTATTATTAATAATAATAATAATAATAAAAACTTTAATAATAAATAAATAAATAAAATATTGTATAATAATATAAATAAATAAAAAAGGAGAGGGGGGGTTAGTCAGGGGGCAAAGTTTTGTAATGAATTGAAGTAAGTCATGAAAGATTGCCATCTATCAATTAATTTTTCAGAGCTGCCTTTTAGCAGGTATCTAATTTATTCCAGTTGAAGGAAAGACATGGTGTCCTTGAGCCACTGAGCGATAGCTGGGCGTTTGGTAGATTTCCAATGAAATAGGAGGCGGCGTCTAGCTAATACAGATGAAAACGCTAAAATGTCTTAACTGCTTATTCGATGCATTTCTCAATAAAACCCGGTGAATGGAAACCCCACTTGTGTGAGAAATCTGTTCTGCGTGTGTGTTCAGGAGTGGAGCTGTTTCAGAGCGGCGTGCTGCAGCAGTACGGTGTGAAGGTTTTGGGCACACCTGTAGAGTCCATCATGGCTACGGAGGACAGACAGCTGTTTGCTGACAAGCTGAAGGAGATCAACGAGAGCATCGCTCCCAGTGTCGCTGTGAAGACGGTGAGACCGAGAGGTTCTAAATCTGTCGTCATGTGTACTATATTTAAAAAACTGAACATGGAAGAAAAGCAGGAAGGTTTGGAAGGTTTAAAAATGTGGAAATTGTTTTCTCAGTGAAACAATATATAATGTTATTTAATGGAACCTTAATTTATCGTGTTGCCGATTATAAAATTGATCTGAGCGCGTATGCAGCTGCAGCGATACATCGTAGTGACTCGTGGTGTCCTGTAGATGGCGGACGCTCTGAAGGCAGCGGATAAAATCGGCTACCCGGTGATGCTGCGCTCGGCTTATGCCCTTGGTGGCCTTGGCTCCGGCCTCTGCAGCGACAAACACAAACTGGAAGAGACTGCACACAAGGTATGAGCGTCCCGATGTCTTTTTCATCAGCCCCAGAGCTTTTAGAAACTGATCATGCACTGTTGAGCGTGAAGCATGCCGTGATTTTCTCAGCAGCAGTAAATTCATGCACAGATCAGATTCCTTCGAGGGACGCGACTGATTGAGGCTTTGTTTTTGCCTTTTCTGTCCTCACCTTATGAAAGTGCTGAGCAACTCGATTACTCTGGGTAATGCTGACATGACCCTATTAGCTCTTTGGTTGAAATATAACTTTAATAAGATGTGCTTTTTTTTTTTCCATTGGGCCCCAAGGAACCCTCATTTTGCGAGTCCCAGGCCTGAGGATCACATGCTCTGCATATTTTATTTTTATTTTTTTCTCTTCCCCCCTAATGTAGCATGCCTGGTTCTATATGACCCAATTATGGAGCCGCTCATAAGAGCGGGGAAAAAGTAAGTCTCTGTTGTGTTGCAGGCTCTTGCCATGAGCAGTCAGATCCTGGTGGAGAAGTCTCTGCTGGGCTGGAAGGAGGTGGAGTACGAGGTGGTCAGAGACATAGCCGATAACTGCGTCACTGTCTGCAACATGGAGAACTTCGACCCCTTAGGAATCCACACAGGTGCAGCCACTGTTTATTACCTCTTAGTCACCCAACAATTAGTGACGCTACACATTTTTTCGATATTTAATAATAAATTGCTGGTTGCAGGTTCACAAAAATATCATTAGACAACAAAAAAAGTGCCTCCACGCTTACCCTAATTAAAAAATCCAGATTTAATAGGATTTAAAACGTCCCTGACTCTACACGCCCCATCGCCGTTCCCCTGGTAAACTGGTGTTATAACATCATTTGCATATTGGAACATGATTGGCTCTTATATTTTATGACACAATAACTCTCTTGCCCGTCACGTGTTTAATCCTCAAATCTGTATCTGTCTGTCTCTGTCTGTCTCTATCTCTATCTGTCGGTCTATCTCTGTCGGTCTGTCTGTTTATCTGTCTGTCTGTCTGTCTGTGTCTATCTCTGTCTGTGTCTGTTTATCTCTGTCTGTCTGTCCATCTCTGTGTCTGTCTGTCTGTCTGTCTGTCTATCTTTGTCTGTCTGTCTATCTCTGTCTGTCTGTGTCTGTTTATCTATCTGTCTATCTATCTATTTATCTGTCTGTTTCAAATATAACATTGTGACTTCTAGATATAAAACTTACAGACCTATGAAAATACATATTTTCTGGACTATATGACGCGTTTTTCACCACTAGCGGTACTGCGACTTCTACAGTGAAGCAATATTATAATTTTATAATATGCTACTGCAGCAATTACGGTTCCCACGAACATAATATTATAAATGCCATAACTACTTGAGCCGGAATGTGCATTATTGTAGTATCAGTGCTCGGACCGACAAAAGCTGTCTATATAGTGAATTGCAAGGTTTCGGCATGAACCACTGCTCTATAATGGCTTTTTTCATTTGGATAGAGTCACGAACATTTTCTAGGCCTAACAGCAGGGAACAGCAGGGAACACTAACGGGACAACAACTAAACTAGACTACACCAGAAGGAATCTCTGAAGTGCTGTTTTAGAGGCAGTACAAATGTAATTTGGAATACAAATGTCTGGTGAATTAAATTAATGCAGGTTATACAACACAATGATGTGTGTATATAGATTTTTATTCTCTAAGCAGACAGAATTTAGCAGGGTGCGTCGTGTACTATTAATGTCCAGGCAATACGGTATATTGATCAGCCTCTAAAGCCTAATGTGTTTTTTTCTGCCTGAAAGGATGGAACAGAAGATTTCTCACAACAAAGCAATAACACACTCTAAAGCTATGCATTAGTACAAAAGTTTCCAAAAACTGGTTCCAACATTTCGAAGGTACATGACCCTAAAAGGCAGAATGTTCACTCGAAGATGAATCACCAGGTTTCACATCAGAGATGCATCATCAGCTTTGGTTTATAGCCCCCTGTCCTCCCTGTTCCCTATTTCTCCCTAAGGTGACTCCATCGTGGTGGCACCCAGCCAGACGCTGTCCAACGAGGAGTATCACATGCTGCGGGAGACGGCCATTAAAGTGGTGCGGCACCTCGGCATTGTGGGAGAGTGTAACATCCAGTACGCCCTGCACCCGTCCTCTCTAGAGTACTGCATCATCGAGGTCAACGCCCGGCTCTCCAGAAGCTCTGCGCTGGCTTCTAAAGCCACAGGGTACGAGGCCTTGATAAATGAATAAAACACAAATGTGTAGAGCCCGTATGCTTGGATTAAAGAGAGACATTTCATATCAGAAAAACAAGTTTGCAACTTATTAATCTAATTAACAAACAAAAAAAAAACTTATTTTTCGAATGACATGTTATGCATTAAGTGTGTCTTTCCATCACATCTATTATTTTCCAGGATTTCTAGTACTTCCATTTCAAAAAGTTAATTGTAATTGGCGCAAAAATCCCATAGCAACACACACACAGAGCTAATGCTTGCACCTGAAACCCTCTACCCAAACCTATAGTATCTGACTGAATGACGGTAAATGCAAGGTTAATCCTGGAAAAACGAGGTGTGGTGGTGTTTAGAGAACGACACCATTAGCACTTAATTTTACAGTTCGGTTATTACCCAATATATAATTGGTAGATATGTCTAATATATGTATATGTCTATTAATAACAGGTAATGTCTGGTACATACCTTGCATGTTGGATATTCAAGTACATAGTAATTTGTGTTAAAACTACCAGGTATGTATGACAGTACTTGGTACTAGAGTGCAATAATTACTTGGAATATGTAGTTACAAGTAATACTTGGTGCATAGTTTGAAAGTTGGAAAGGTAAGTGCGTAGGAAGTAATGTGAAAAGTACCATGCTAAGATCCATATTTGGACAATAACCATTAACTTCAACATGAATGTTTAATAATTATGTAATGTTACAGGCATTATTACACATGTGTGACCTGTTCTTACCTCCTCTTTTCCGTCAGGTATACATGTATTTACTGAAGCAGTTTGGTGGTACTTGCCACTGTTATGTTTCTTCTCAGCATTAAGTGCTGACATATTGCTGGTATTTTTCCACCTTCCTTACTGTCACGGCTGTAGAGACGGGAGTCGGTGGACACAAGCGCAGAGCCTTTTCAAGCATTTATTAAACACTAAACTATACATGCACACACACACACGCACGTACAGACATGCAACCAAAGACAAACTAGGACTGGCACACGGGGATACTTATACACTTACTAATGGGGGATCACGCAGGAAACGGGTGGAAACATTCAACGGGACAAGATGACGGTGCGGAACTAGACACACACGAACACATGTCCAATGGCGACCGTCACCGTGGCAACCGGCACGCGCCGCCAGCTGAGCGGTTCCACGGCATGGAAGACCGTGACCGTTACGCATGTACTTGCATATCCGACATCCAAACTGCGCACCAAGTATTACTTAGGTGCTACATCATTACCTATTAAATTCTGAGTAATTAAAAAACCTGGTAGTTTTCCCATAAGTTACTACGTCCTTAAAAATCCAATATGCAGAGTATGTACCAATCATTGCTTGTATGCTTGCCTATTAAATACCCCGTACTGTAAGGGATAAGGACTCTAGTGTAGTCTTTAGAGAGAAAAAAAGTGCTTAAAATGTCTTTAAAAGTCTTTCATTTTGAAGCTTCTGTATGAACCCTGTTAAATGTGTATCAGCGGCACAGTCAAGTGCACTAGATGTGGATGAAAGAGATGGAAAAGGGAGAGATGTCACTGGCTGTGTTTGAGCCTCACCTGTGAAACTGTGAAGTTTCTGAAAGTTGGAAAGTTAGCGATTCGCACACTGGTTTTGTGTTTGTTGTCGCAGAAATATTGAGAAATGACTCCTGCCAAATGTTGAAAACATTGGATGCCAGACTTTTTTTTTTAAAACACCCACCCACCACTCAGGCTGTTCAGTGTGAAATGAATCCCTATATTAGAAAGGCATTTTTAATGTTGACTGCTTCGAAGAGAATGAAAAACAAATTTGCACTGAATAACAGAACAATTTTTTTTATTTTTTTTTGTTGGCTTATTCAGAAAGCGTGAAGGAGTTTTTCATACCTTCTCATAAGTAAAGCGTCTAAAGAGAGTTTTAGATAATGTTATGAGAAGGTACAGTTAATCATAATTATTCATTAATCATCGTATTTTATTCATGAGCACAGTTTTTGGCTTCCACAATTTTAAGTGTTCTATTGGTGAGCACGGGTAAAGTTAGCTAGATAGTTTAAAATCCTGAACTACCTGTTCATATAACCTTCTGACCAATCACAGCGCACTCTGACAGTTTCCCTCTCTTTAGCTCTGCTTCCCAAACATGCCGAGGCTGCAGATAAAAGCGAAACTGAAGATCTCTAGACAAGATGGGATACACCTACACGATCCACGATTACATACCTTGATGGCATATTGATTTAATTGATGTGTTTTGAGTCTAATTGTGTTTATATTCAGCATTTAAAAGATTAACACTCGGTTAATGTGATTAAAAAAAAGACTTACTGTGATTCAAAGATGTATACATGTGTAAAGGGCTATTATTTTAGCCGTTAGAGCACCGCCCTATAATCCAGCCGTTAGTATAGTTTCAAACAGGAAAAGGTAATGTTTTTAGATATGTACCAACTGCAGTTGTTCCAGTGCTAATCATAAGAATGTCTAAATACGTGTATAAATAGACCCGATGTGAAAGGCTTCATCACCGTGACTGCCTGTCCCTCTTCTCCCAGGTACCCGCTGGCGTTTGTGGCAGCGAAGCTGGCGCTGGGCATTCCTCTTCCCGATATTAAGAATGAGATCTCTGGAAAGACCACCGCCTGCTTCGAGCCCAGTCTGGACTACATCGTGACGAAGATCCCTCGCTGGGACCTGGACCGTTTCCACGGCATGTCGCAAGAGATCGGCAGCGCCATGAAGAGCGTAGGAGAGGTGAGGGACTCGCAGAAGAGAAACGCTTAACCCACACACAGAGCCACAATGGCTCCATCAGCCGTCCTCGGGCATGGGTAGCTCAGCAGTTAAGGTTCTGTCCTAGTGACGGGAAGGTTGAGTTCAGATCCCTGCTGGACTGCCACTGTTGGGCTCTTAACCATGAACGTTTTTTTGTGTAGGGGCTGCTCTCTGGCCGACCCCGCACGCAGACCCTAACTTTAGGATTAGGATATGAGCGCGTGAAGCCGTGATGAGTTCTGTGCTATATCACAGAAGTACCATGTTGTTTTAAATGATTTGGGACGGCCAATTTTCATGTCTGGAGCCATGCCAATGGATGAATTAGATTAAAAAAGTTAATAAAAATAATCTCTAGTCTTTTTACATATTAAATGTCCACCACCCAAATAATATCTGGTCACCGGTGGTCTCTTTTCTTTTTTTTCTTCTTCTTCTATTGATGGACGGGCTAGAGGGGGGCTGGCAAATATATCTGTGCCTAGCAACAGATGGGGGGTACAGTCACTACCTGTATAAGTGACCTACATGTTGGGTTTATCTAATAAAACATCCAACTAGTGTATATACAAGGGAGGTGTACCTAATAAACTGGCAACTCAGTGATGGAGGTGGGTGTTAAATTGTTATAAATGAGACTCCAGTGGAAATTTGGCGTTTTCAAAATGCCGTGTATATCACAGCTGAACGAACAAATCTACAAAGCAAACTCATGTGTTAAAAACATTAATTTTTAAAACATTACTTGTGGCAAAATTGCTACACTTACGACCGTGGAAATATTCAAATTAAAATCCTGATATTAAATCTTAAGATATTAAAATTAAAAACATATATTCGTGTATGTTTGAAAAAGCCAATGTTAGACTATGTCTCCCAGATACGCGTTTTCATCTCCTCTCCTCTCCACCTGGCTCTCAGGTAATGGCGGTGGGCCGTACCTTCGAAGAGAGCATCCAGAAGGCGTTGCGGATGTGCCACCCCTCCGTGGACGGCTTTGTGTCGCACCTGCCCTTGAAGAAACCCTGGACCAAGCAGCATGATCTGCGCCAGGGGCTCGCTGTGCCCTCCAGCACTCGCGTCTTCTCCCTCGCCAAGGTAGAGCCCAGGACTCGCGTTCCACTGAGTAACCCTCACGCATTTATATGCAGGTTTATTCTGTTTTGGCCTGCAGCCCATATGGTGCTGGTGTAAGTGACAGCTTGTGGGTTCAGTTTATGCTAATTAGCACCAGCTAATTATGAATCATGACATAATAATAAGGCCTAACACTCAAACATTATAAAAATGTTACAGGCAGCATTTTTTAACTGTTGTTTTGCGTCTGCGCTGCACTTTTATTATTATTATATTATCGTTTGTATTCAAGAGCTGCCTTCGCTAATGTTGCTCTACGCGTCCTACGCCGTAGCCTAGATATCATCCACTGTAGATTTTTTTAGGTTGAAGGTCCACTATAGGTCTGTAGTCATTTTATTTAATTTATTTTTAGACCATGTCTGTTCTCTATCCACCGTCACATCATTTCTTTACATGTGGTGTTTTTGCCATCTTGTTTCCGAATCTCCTTGAAAATAATCCCTCACTTAATAACCTGTTGCTATTTGAAACTGAATATTTCATGAGTGCTGGATGAAATCCTTGGCGCAGCCAGTTTTATGAAGAACTCTAATGGCCCAAATTGTATCAAGCCAGGAAATATCACTAACTCTCAAGGTTGGCCTTGAGATAATAGCCGCACCGTAATTTCATGCTGGTCCCTGGCCGCTTGAGCAGTGAGGCTGGCGAAGAGCCGCCTTCCGATTGGCCGGGTGCCCGAGTGGACCCCTCGGCACGCCTCATCGGCCTCAACGTTATATATTCAGCGGCGGCAGCGAGCTTACGCCTTGCAATGAAGAGCCATTACCCCTCATTTAGCAATGACCCAGCAATATGTTGCAGAGTCCCATTTCCTAAAACAACTGGCCTCTTTTCGTGAGCTGTATTTGAACACAGTTGTTTTCAGCTGCGAGTTTAAAATGCAGCACGTGTTAACTTTCCCCCCCAGGCGCTACATGATGGAGTCACCGTGGACCAGATTCACGAGCTCACAGCTATCGATAAATGGTTTCTGCACAAACTGAGGCGCATTACAGAGATGGAGAAGCACCTGTGTCAGTACGACAGGTGAGGATGACACGGCACACATGAAGACAAAGACATACTTACCATTACATTACTATTGCTAAACAAACCAATAATGAAGTAGACTTAAATGGTTGCCACTAGATGGTGATGTTGGGGTATATTCAAGCTTTTAGTCGTCTTTATGTAGTCCAGTTCTCATCCCGTCAGCCACAGCGAGTCACTGATCTGTGCTACGGTGTTTTAAAGATCCCTAAAGTTAATAACTCAGTTTTAGTGAGTCACTCGTCATGTTTAAACTCGTAGGCAGCCGACTGCATTCAAATCCCAGTGGCTTGTGGCTGGCCTTCCCGTATCCAATCACACATTGCTCATCCAATTTAGTCCAATGTACAGCACTAGTCAAAAGTTGGGACACGCCCGTGTTTCTTCAGTTTTACTATTTACTACTATTTTAGAATAATAATAAAGACCTTATTCTCATTAACACTGTGAACACGGTGACCAAGAAAAGCGTTCAAAAAATCAAAACTCTTTGAGAATTCTTTAACAGTGTTCCTGATGAAGCTTTGCCACACGCTCGCCATCTTCTCAATGTATTTGTTTGGGGAAACAGTTTAATTTTACGTAAAAACTACTTATTTTTAGTAAAAAAATAAAGAAATAAATGTACACGTGCATTAACCTCATTATTTACATTTGTCTTAGAAACTCATTTCAATCATAAGCCTTTATCAAAATGTCTTTTAAGACAATGAAAAATATAGATTCACTCTAGTGTCCAAACTTTTGACTGGTGGTGTAGTCATTACCAATTCCCAGCTCATAGCTAGGGCTCTCGTCTTGTACGACAGCTTGCTTCCTCCGAGACGTTAAGCCAACGCCGCAGCGTTTCAAACTGCCCGTCATGCAACATCACAGTGCAGCTGAACGCATATGCTAGCATAACCCTGCTATTGGCTAGCATCGCTCTGATTGACAGTTGTGCCGCTCGGCAACCTGTATATGACAAAATCGAATTCAATTTTAGGTTTTATGTCATAGTACAGCGCTTGACCATTAATGTTTGTGTAAAGCCCTATTCAGACGGGATTAGATTTCCATGAGGACGTGGGATAATTCCATCATTTGCAGGTGCTACTCTGATTTTATTTCCGTCTTGGATCGGCGATGAAAATTCCAGCCTCAATGACCTCCTGTTTTTCAACAAGCTCAATGCTGGTCTGATCATTTCAGTCCCGATAGACATCTCTGATTTTACAGGCAAGTGTTGCCTCTTATGTTGGGGTTTTTTTGCCGCATTCAGTCGTCTTTGCCGGCTGATGAGGAGAAAATATTTCCGGCAATCACAAAATAACATATGCTGTAGAAGAGTCTCTGAAACATGGAGCTGCTTTCACTTTGTCTCTCCACTGTCTTTACTGGGAGCTCGTTAGAAAGAAAAAGAAAATGAAGGTAATGAAAAGAAAGAGCACCATCCTGCAAGCTGATTAAATTGAGCATGACAGCTCCAGTGTTTATATTAACACTAACATCCGCCACAACATTATAATTGTAGTGTCAAGATAAATACTGAGATTTTTATCACGGAGGAGACGTGCAAATATTTTATTACAGACATCCTCCTGATAAACGAATAAACTGATCCCGTCCGAACAGGGCTTCACTTGTTTTTAATGATCCTGATTTTATAAAAAAAAAACTTACCCCATTTTTTCTCCCAATTTTAGTTGTTGCTAATTCCTACCTACTAGCTAGTTCTCTCCTATCGCACGACAGCCACCAGTCGGGGAGGGCGGGGTGAACACGTGTTTCCTCTGAGACACATGAAGCCAGCCACCGCATTTTTTTTCAAACTGCTGCTCATGCAGCGTCACTGGGTCGTCCCTCACGCTCGGAGGAAAGCGCTAACCGCCCTCTTCCATATGCATGAGCTCACAGACGCCCATGATTGGCTGGTGCTGCTTTTGATTGACAGGAGAGAAAGTGTAGCGCCGTCCCTCCCACTCAGAGAGCACGGCCAATCTTACACTCCCGGCCACAGACAGCTGTGTGATCGTCAGGGCTCGAACTAGCTTATCTCCAGACGACAGGGCCAACGCTTTACTGTTGCACCACTCGGGAGCCCAATGATCCTAATTTAACACAGGTTGCATCTAAACTCAATCAGTATTCCAATACAAATCACAAAAAAAATCATGGCCAGTTGTTTTAGCAAATGAGACTCTATTAATGTAGTAATGTAATTAATCTAGTAATTAATGTGCCATTATATCCATACAGTACCCGAGTGTTTAAAAGTCCAAGGGAACACCGTGGAAAAAATGTAAACTGTTGGTATGGTACCAAACCCGAGTGTTATATTAAACATCCACCAAATGTTTAGAATGAAACGGGCAGCACTATGATAGAAATGTGGTAAAACACTGCTCAAACACCAGCTGAATGGATTAATCACACTAATCTGAGAAACGTCCGGACTGGGCGTGGCCTAATATTATAATCAGCATGCTTGATTGACATTTCTCCCAGCCTGCTACGCCACTCAAGCAAAACTAAACACAGAGACGCAAACGGCGGGAATCGGGATTGTTCAATCCTACATGTACGTCCCATTTATAGCGTTATCACAGCAGGCCACGGTCGCTAGTTTAGCTTTTGTCCGCTTGCTTGCTAGGTCGCTCAGACTTAAAGAGACTATTCAAGCAGAAATGTGGGAGAAGACACGCTATACCCCATATTAACCCTACCCATTTTACATCGAAATAAATGATAAAGAAGTGATGGTGAAGTACACGTAGACATTGAAAAATTCATCACTTATACATACTACTGCATATTGGGCCGTCACGACCATCATTAACCTCATTAGAATCCACACAGACACATTTGGGGCCCACAGTGTAAATAAGTGATAATATAAACGAGTTTGTTATTGTGTTGGTTATTATGCTGTACATCCTGTTGGTGTATGAAAGATCGTGAGAAGATTTGAGCGACTTATCCGTCCAAATGGGAGTCCACAACATGCCTCAAATCCAAACAAAAGCAAAAACCTGCAGACCATATGAGCTATTGTGGTGTTCCTGTGCTGCATGGGTCACCGACTAACTCTGAGTTTGTCTTGAGTAAAAGCTCACAGTTGGTGTGTGGGATAGCTGATGAGATTGTGTGTCCACAGAGACTGACACTGCGGCGTGTAACAGACCTGCCGTGGCTCGCTCGCTGCTGAGGGGGAGTCAAAATCTGGAGGCTTTTTTGTTTTTGCTACCATAATGCATGGCACATTTGTTTGGGATGTAACAGCGTAATAGTGCAGGGCCTGCCGCTCTGTGTTGATGCACCGAATTTATTCCTCTGCATTTGTGGCATAATTTAACGTCTTAAACCACCAATCAGGAATCAGTGAAGCTGCCAGGCCGGCTTTGTGGTGTTGCAGCAACAAAGGCAGTTAAGCAGCAGCAATGATGCCAACAGAAACCACCCACCAGAACATAACAGCGTGTGTGTGTGTACCAGCCTCACTGTAATTACACGGGTCCTGCGATGGCTGCGGGGCTGTTTCGGCTCTTTTCCTAATTATGCCAGTCGAATGATGCACATTCTGCCTCATCTTGATTTAGTCATTGTAGTCGCTCTTCCGAGACATGTTTGGTGTCCGACGTTTGCTTTAGTTTTACACTGGAGCTACAAATGTAGCTAACAACTAATGGAAGTCTATTTCACCCAAAATCTTTTTCTGTAAACATCTGCCCTCAAACCACATCCAGATGTTCAGTGATGTCACACAGACGTGCTGATGTGGTTTAGGACACAGTGGGACTTACTGTCATCTATAAACATGAACAACACTTCACTGTGTAGCTGAACGCTGGAACATTATGGAGGCGGCCCTCTTGGACAACAATTTAAAAAATGTGTTGACGGAGCTTAATGATGTCATTTTAAGCAAGTATATATAAATATACTTCCCGTGGGTTTGTGTTTATGCGAAACTGAAGAACAAACTTATTGTTGGTTAAATACATTTGGGGTAAAGGGGACATTGTGTACGTTTGATTTTTTACCAAACTATTCCTTCAGTACAAAGAGACGAGAAAATAAACAAAATGTACATAGCTAATGATATTGCTGTATTGGCTTTCAATTTAAGAGGTTTATGGTGTTAGTTGTGGATTTTCTAGAGCCACAAAAAAACAGACGAAGAAGTTACCTTGTGTTCACTAGTAGACCAACATCGTCTCATGATTGCAAAAAGTATTAAAATTCTTCATGGTGATTGGGTTTGTTAGATGTCCTATGAATTTTAAGCGAGATTAAATTGATTTAGCACATCTCAAAATGGGTGAAAGTCATTGACGCTTATTAGTTAAGGTGAGTTATATTTTATAAATCCTGGCATAATATACAGCAAAAGTATACGTAATGTCAAATATTTAATAATACAAAACATGTCCTTGCAACGAGCACCCAATCACAACCATCGGCACTAATCACCCAGAATATCATCGCCTCAATCTATAAAATGATGATTTGCCCAATTTCCTGGCTCCTGTGACACACCGAACCAGACAAGGTGGTTAATTTAAGCCGTGACAGCAGCCTCCTGACTGCCTATATTACATTATCCAGTGCCGGGTTTGCTGCGGATTCCAATTTGCAGCCTGTCCCCTCTAAATATCAGAGATGGGCGGCTCTGTGCGGCGACAGTGATGGAAAAGTCGGGAAGTTAAAAGCTCACAGCAGTAATAACTCTAGGTCATCAGAGCAGCGTCAGAGAGTCGTCTTCAAAAAAAAAAAAAACATTAAAAATATAGTGTAGCTCCAGTCATATAGAAAAATAAATTTGTCTCAATTTCTGGCAAATGCACCATGATTCATCGTTAAGAGACACAACACAAGTGTTTCACGATTCACACTCTTTCTCTCAACTTGTGTATTGTAAGTAGTTTTTATAGCATCATACACACATTATTTCTAAATACATGGTTTCTACACAAATAATTCATAGTTTGTACATAATTTTTTTTTTTAATTCATGCATTTTTGCAATAAGACGTTCTCAAGCGTATACATGGAATGATATTTGTGTGATTTGAAATTGAATTTTGTGTGTGAGAATTTTTATGCTTTATTTTGAAATTGTATATCAAGTTGAACTACATAAAAATAAGAATTTTAAATGCAGAGTTTTTCCTTCCTTACTTTATTATTGTTACATTTTATACTAGATTTATACAAAAATGCAATCTTGTCGTTTTGATTATTTTCTATTTTTAAATGGCTATGTAAATGCTCACGTAAGTCAGTTTTGTTAAAGTGCCATGTGTGTAGAGTAAAGTCAAAGTATGAAAGCCTTTAAAAGCTAAAATAATTAGATGTACAAATTTTTAATTTCGATGGCACAATGCATTTCCGATTGTAATTTAGAGAAAGCTACAGCCAAGCACTTTGAAAAAGAAAACGAGCTCAGATTTAATCGTTGTTTTGAATTATGACCTGAATTTGGACTTGTGGCGCCAAAATGCAGCTTTGAATTTTGTACATCTGATTATTTTAAAATAAAATGTTATTTAATTAAACTTTAAACCTTAATATACAATCTCGAAATAAAACATCAAAAAGAATTAAGATTTACAAAATTCAAATCCAACTCTAAGGCACACAAAAATAATTCCATAAAAGTGACTTGTGAAGTGTCAAATCTGCATTTGTGGACCGAGTGTTGTAGGTGAAATTCTAGCACTAGTAGCAAAGGCTACTACCTTCATAGCTAGCCAACATGAACAAGCTAACACTGGCAAGCTTACAACTGAGCTTGAGGGGGCGGGAACGCAAAAGGAAAAATCTTAAAAATAAAAGAGAAAAGTGTAGAAATTATGTCACCATGTCACTTGATTCACGAATTTGACGTTTGGGAACATCTCATTGCAAAACAGTCTGAAGAGAATTGTAGATATTTTCTCATGCCAACTTATTAAATTATTTTTAGCCTTTTAATAATAATTATTATTATTTTAAAAAAATTGTTCCAATTTTTAGATGATTATTTTAATAAAAATCCCTTTTTTTTTCTTAAAGATATTTTCTATTGTTTTTTGGTATCGTTTCAGACATAAAAATTAACCTTCTTCTTCTTCTTCTTCTTCTTATTATTATTATTATTATTATTATTCGAGTTTTAATGAGCTGTTTTGATCCTGACAGATCCTACAGTCAAACCCAGACTCTTTGAACCTAATCGCCCACTGTTTCTGCACATTTGTCTTGTTGCTCTTTTCATATTCAGTTTTTGTGGAGTCTCTCTTTGGTACTGAAGATGTTCACATTAGCCGAGAAGCAGCGCTAGTTCTTGAATTATATAACATTCGGGTATTTTATGCTACGCAGACATTTGTGGAGAAAAAGTGCTTCAGTCCTGCAGGGCCTCTGCGCTGTACAACACCATAATGAATTTATTCATCCATATTACATGTAGGAGAAACTCTACAGTGTGCTGATGTTCTCTGAGGAGCTGAAATACTGTAATGTATAATACACGAGGCAATATATACAGTATTGTCTACTGAGTATTAAATACTCTATATAGAGTATATGGACTGTACATTAGTTTATAACATTGCCCCGGAAAATTCTTATATCGGGTTCCAAATCAACACTCCTGATACTTCAGTATTTTAATGGATTGTAACCATGGCAACGGTCATAAATAACACCTTAAGCTACACCCAAACGCTTTGCTATTGCTAAACGATGATAAGAAAAATTGAACGGCAGGATTTACACAGAAAGGAGTGATTTATAGGCTACGGTGCGGAAATGTTTTATTTAAAAGCATCAAGAACAGAGCAAGATAACGCCCTCCGAGAGGTAACCATAGCAACAATTGTACAACACTAGACTTACTGATAATTGGGGGGGAGGGAGTAGAAAGTTAGCTAGATAAAAATGACAATGATTTAGAATTTTCTTATCCTTCAGTTGTGTGGAAGTGAAATGTACAGTGTGTGTTTAAATGCTGGTCCGTAGGCATTGTAATAATTAAATTATAATTTAAGCAAATGGTGTATGAACAGGAAATTCAGCAACTATACATGTAAAGACCAGGGTTGTACCGTTGTCTAAACTTTCATCTAAACGTTTCAGATAACCGAAAAGCAAACCTGCAATAAATTAGTGATGTGAGCAAGCTAATGCTAACCAACAGCTATTCACAATGGCTAAATAGCTTGTTAGTCTACTATTTTTTTTAAAACAAATATACACACTCACCGAGCACTTTATTAGGTGCTAATATACTAATACTGGGTAGAGCCTCCCTTTGTAGCCCAACCTCCTCAAGGTTCTACACGTTGTGCATTCTGAGATGCTTTTCTGATCACCACAATTGTACAGAGTGGTTATCTGAGTTAGCGTAGCCTTTCTGTCAGCTCCAACCAGTCTGGCCATTCT
>JAOUQW010000046.1:1491094-1506748 GCA_028565825.1 Olivaichthys viedmensis | reverse complement strand
GCGTGTTGCACCATGGTCCTGTAGAAACGACATTTCATTTCAACGTATACGAGGTATATGGAGAAATGACAATAAAACCTACTTGAACTTGAACTTAAACTTGAATTCAGATGGTAGATGCTTTTATCCAAAGGAATCTACAAGTGAGGCAAAAACTACGATCTGAATATATAGTTAAAATAAGTTAAAGACAACAAGAAATGTAAATCATAACACATTTTTCTTCTGTAACGTGACATATTTCTGAGTAAAACAGAATATTTGGGCAAGTTTTATCTCTCACGATTTGATTGGATAGTGAAAAGTGGGCATGAGCTAACTCAGTGTTTTAGATAATAGCTGGAGGTGGGGGGAGGGGAAGGGCAAAACTACTTATTAAGAAATACATTTTGATTCAGAAATACATTTATACATGTGCACAGATTTCAACAATAAGCCTTTATCAAAATGTCTGTAAGACAATGAAAAGTATATATTAAGTGTCCAAACTTTTGACTAATAGTGTGGTCAAAAATCAGACATGTTTAGAAGTGGTCAGAAGTCAGTGATTTTTGATGGAAGATTATGACAAAACAAGAAGTTTGTCTTTCAAGTGATTGATAATGATGAATTGTGCATTCTATGATCAAGAACATTTGTGATTCCACTTAGTGGTTTGTGTATTGAAGTATACAGTTGCTTTGTTTTTGTTTCCCTCTGTAATATACACTCTTTACATGTAATATACATTCTTTTAATGGCTAATGGTTCTAGCTTTCTAAATGAGAACCTTCCTAATGAGAACCTTTTCTGAAAGACACATCATTTGTTGTATGCTTTTACAAAAAAAAACCTTCAAGGGTTTCCCCAGAGGTACTAACTGAAGAACACTTTTTTAAAGACCGTATTGAATTCTGGCCATATACATTGGTGAGTTACACGCTTAGAAAAAGTGTTCCTATAGGGTTCTTCGGTTGGGTTAACATTTAGCTTTCTAGAGGAGTTTTACTTCTTTCTTTTGTAAAAGGGAAACCCTCTTTCATAGGGTTCTACATAGAACATTTAAGGGTTCCCCCAAAGGGACATACCATGGAACCAGTTAGGGTCCTAGAGTGTACTGTTCCCTGGTAATTGTTCGGACAGCAAGTTGAGCCTCAGAATATTTTTTTCTGTACATTCTGTTTTGATGTACGTGTATTTCTTTTGCATCTCATGCTTGAATTACTTCATCAGCAGTCCATGGAATTGGGAGGGAGAGATCTGTTTTTACCGGTGTGCAGTGAGGCCAAGTGGTTTTCCACGTTCTCCTTTTTTTATTTATTTGCAATGCATCACTAGTTCAACAAGACTCTTAACATCTGGACTATTTTTGTCTACTGATCTTCGCTGCAAGGACTCAGAGAATAATGTGAAATGATTAGATCTGGGCTTTAGGGTTATGTTTTTGTACCACTATAAAACTAGGGACTGCTCATCTTTGATTCTTTTGTTTATTAAATATTTTCAACTTCTAAATTTAAACAAGAGTTGATTTGTATTCATTGATTGTTTGTTATGCTGATTAAATCTGAACCCTGTTCGGAACAACACTCCTGTGAATATAACTTTGCACACTTTTTCCATTACTTTACACACCTTTTTATTCAATGTTTACGGACTTTTTGCACTATTCCTATCCATCAGCATAGTTGCACCATCACTTTTTCACTAAATAATTACTAAGGTACCACTGTAAATAGGTGACTTTGTATATTTGCACAGTTCTTTATCTGTATATATCTGCACAGCTATTTCTTTTATATTCTTATATCTGATCTTATCTTTTTATTTTTATTCTTATATTTTTACTTTTATATTTCTGTTATCTTGTATTATTTGTACTACTTGTATGCTGCTGTAACACTTACATTTCCCACCTGGGATCAATAAAGTGTTATCTTATCTTATCTTATAACTGTATTCAGTTTAAAGAGGTTTGAGTTTTGGTATACATGAACTAACAAGGCAAAAAAGGTCAGGTTTGATTTTAGGTCCCAGCAGTGGGTCTCGAGCAGGTCTGGATATTTTGAACTCACAACCATCTGGTCATTAGCACAAAACCTTAAACACTGAGCCACCACTGTCAATAACAGTAGATTGAAAGCTACCTCATGCTGCTACATGATGCGACACGAAACACATTTCAAAATCAATAAACACACAGACACATCATATTTTAGATACTGTATTGGCATTTATTTATTTATATTAAATTAAAAATATATTTTTGACAGATTCATGTAACAAAACCTTTTAGGGAAGGAAAGGGGAGCTGGAAAGAGCATCGAGTTGGCAGCTGCGAGCAAAGACCCAACCACCTACTGTACTGCTCTCTGTGGTGCCTCTCGTCTCAAAAGGAAGGAGGAAAAAAAAAAAACAAGACAAGAATTTGCTTTGACAAGCCATCACTCAAAAGCCTGGGCGGCAAAATGAGCCGTCCAATCAATTATTCAATTTGTCATAGTGGATGATACATAATGTCACATTAATCTCACGGAGAAACACCATTTAGAGGGCAATTAACGGGAGCGATTAATGCCACATCGGAGCCACTTATCGGAGGGAGAAGTGGCCCAGGATGGGAGCCTTAAGGTCATGTAGATCAAACTTCTCAGAGTAACAGTGATGGCCTACACCATTAAGGTCTGTATGAATATGATCCCATGTGCTGATTATACTCAATCACTATGGACTTCATACTGGCCGTGGGTTGACTAAAAGTGGTGTTGGTGTAAAGTACTGTATTCACTGAGTAAGAACTAGATGCCTTGCACTGTGGCATGGGGAAAATGCTGGGAAAAAAGTGGCACAGTAAAGGGAAATAAACAGTATTGCAAGAGAGCTGCAGACTCCCTCCACAACAATATTCTGTACAAAAGATAAAAATAAGGGTGCAAGGAAGGTTATACCTGGCAGAAAGAATGTAAAGAATCAACTCCTACCACTTTGAGCAAGGGCAGAGATTAAGGAACACGAGGTCCACCAAGCTGGGCTAAATACAGTCACAAGGATCACATCGGGGCACTACAAAAAAGAAAACCCCGCAAGCTCTACGAACAAAATAAGTGCTGCTCAAATTACAGATATATACAGAAATCAAAACAGGAGTAAGTGATCACACACAATGTGGTTAAACAAAGACAAAGTGAGATGCTGTAAACCCCGCCCCCCTCAAAAGAAAAGAAAAGAAGAAGCAGTCAGAACAGTCCAAAAGCATGAGTTTACCCATCTATTTACAAATGCACCTGGCCAAGTCAACAATCTATAAAAATACTATTCACATTTTCTCAGTTAACAGTAGTAAAATTCGCGAGGAACGACCATTCCAAAGTGTTTGTAGCTCAGGAAGATGACGCCTTCATCACCTTAACTGGTTGTTGGAATATAAAACGGAGGATGGATGTGTAAACTGTGCTTGGTCTCTCTCTCTGTGTCTTCCTGGTTGAAATAAATTACTTTATGAAGTAAATACACCGAAAGAGACAAAAAGGGGGCACAGCGAAAAGAAACCACAACCCAAAAAACACGAACCCTGTGTATTTCAGGCCAATCCCTCATTAAAGTGTCATTAGCACTGGTAGATATAAAGTAGTACTCATGATTAGTTTCAGAACAAGTGTGCGCCGAAATATGCGGAAAAATACATGGCATTTGATTCCATATATAAAGAAGACTATTTCATAAACGTGATTCGATTGCTGCCTTTTTCGGTCTTGTCCAGGAAAGTGCAGCGAACTGTGTATCGTTCGATTACGCCAAGTTAAGCTTATTGCATCAAAATACGGCTCAAATAAACGTTTTATAGATATAAATTTCAAGGTCAAGTGAAGTGTTTGCAGGAGCTGGAGGGAGAAATCGACAAAGTAGTGTACCTATATATATTAACTTTCAGAGTAAAATAAAAGAAAAAAAGAAGCCTTCATTGACATTTTAATATCATTTTCACATTAGTTCAATCCTCCCTAAACCCCCGAAAGCTCCAGATATTTACAGAGGTCAAATTTCAAAAAAAGGTTTGTGTGCACATTCATATTTCACCTAAAAGAAAAAATGAGAAGTGTCGATCCTTCTTTAGGTTTTTCATTGAGAGCATCTTTTTTCTTCCATGATGCGTTTGAGTGGATAACTTCTCGTATCTTCAAGGTTATCGCAGGCGTTTTTTTTCTCTCCTTCAGTGTTTTGGTCGAGACGTTATTTTATTAGCTGCTTGTTAGTTTAAGGAGGGTTCCTGTCCATCTTGCGCCCACAGTGTTTGCTACATACTGTACAGTTTCCCCCCCGAGGACTCCCTCCTCCATAGCTGCGATTACATGTGATACATGCTTTCAAAGGTATGCTAAGTAACACTGTGATGCTTTGATTGTGAGAATGTGGCACGTGAAAAAGGTAAAAAGGAAGTTATTTATGACCATAGCAGTGTGAGGAATTATTCATGACTAAAAACACGTTGACTTTGTTAAACTGTGAGACTCCATAGAACAACATTCTCTCTTAAACATCGTCATTCAATTATATTTGTTCTTTTCAAAATCAAGCTTACCTGGAAAATCTTACTAACTATACCTTTAATAGCACACATGCAGTAGTAGCGTGTTTATTCAACTAAGAGGTCCTTCTTATATCCATCACTCATTTATACTTTCATAAATTAGTTGATTACCTTCTCGCCTCAGTTTAGTAGTCTAACAGTAATTCCACACATAAATAGAGTAGTCATTGGCACCTAGTCCATCGATATTACATGAATTAATCTTTTGCCAAGTGTTGAAATAACACAGTTCTAAGTATCAAATTAATCCTGTGCAGGCTATTTAAATCTATTTCAGATGCTGATAGGTGCGTCGTAGAATAATTTAACATGCTACCCTCTGACTTTTACCTTTGGGATATGTTACGAACCAATTTGGCATTCGTTTTAATACGATTCGGTTTCAGCTGGAGATCAATTGAAAAGCAATTACTTTATCTAAAGCAAGCAGTACTTGAGATAAATACTTCATTTAGTAAACATCTGTTTGGTACATTATGCAATTACTGCTGATTACACTTTATAGGAACAAACCAGGAATGGCAATACAAATGTACAAAACCCTCCGACGCTATTGTCCGTGTGTTAAACCACTTGGGCTGGTCTTGGACTTGTTTTACCAACAGGATTCCCCAATGAAAACCAATTTAGTCTTGAACTAGAATTAATCTTCAGGTGCAAAACAGCTCAATGTGCTTTGCCCAGATCTTAAGCCTTCATGTAATATATATATATTTTTTAAAGAAGTCATAGCCAGAACACATGGCGGAGCCTGCATAAGCAAGCTGGCCTTCCCCTCTGCCAATGTGTGACAAAACAGAAATTGAATGGATGGGTCGAATGTTCATCAGTCTTAGTGGTCGGAAAGAGAGAAGTTATTTGAGAGTGCCAGACTGTTAAGTGCTTTTAAAACCTACATAAGAGACAAGCGCAGTCCCTTCATTAGCAGCAAAACATAATGCCTGGCAGTGTTCCAAACGACACACAACTCTGGCCTCGGACACTTGGTCGGCATGATCTCTTTCTAAGTGTGACAAATTGTTCTCTTTACGAGAAACATCTTATAATACAAACCTATAAAGCTGTAGGAAGTACAACTTTAGTTTGAATTATCCTCTGTTTTGTCTTTGTCCAAAGGGAGAAGACCAAATACCAAAAACACAAGTCTCTGGCTGAAAATGTCAAACATTTTTTTCCGTTTCCACTCATTTCTGCCACTCGTTCCTCCTCATGCTCCTCAGCTTCAGTATTAATTGTGCCAGCTATTGACATCGAGTCCCACGGAGTACCGCTCACTGACCCTCGCTTGATGGACTACCACAATTTCATATGCCTCATGATCCTCCTGCCGAATATCTCAGACTGTAGTGTTGAAGGCAGCATCAAATAGTCTGCATTCGCCATGAAGTCCGTATCGCCCCCATCTGTATATATGCCTTGGCCATTATTATGAGGATTAATTTCCCATGTTCGAGACAGATCCAGTTTGTGCAGTCTATACAGTCCCTTTTATTACATCTATGTGTGCAGTCCTTTATCACAACTGGTGGTTTGTGGTGTGACACCTGTCGCTGTGTGACGGTGAAAAAAGAAACAAAACAAAAAATCGATGCTGGCTGGATGGACAATAAAAATAATATTGCAGCAGACTATTGAACAAATCCTCGCTTATGAACGATCAATTTTGCAGTAGCAAAATCTCTCTATATTGCCCATATATAGAGAGACATGCTAAAACTGTCCGGCTGAGGCTTTTTGTATTTATATGTGCATGTGTGTTTGAGACATTTGGACGCATGGGATTTGGTACTTTATGGTCCCATACAGGAGGTCAGTGGACCTTTAGGGTGTTGACATAATTCAATTATGTAAAAAGAAAGGCAGTGACTATAGGGACTAAATGGTATTAGGAATGCAGTGAGAGATGTATGAAGAGCAGATACTCTGTTCCAAACACGTCACCCTATCCTGGGACTTTTGATGTACGTTGTGTGTGGTTTATAGATGAAAGGTTATACAAGCTTCTGCAATACCATAGCAATACCCAACAAATACCCAACCAAATCAGGGTAACAGCAGTGCAGGTGAAGGTCCCACATAGACAGACTTGGTGCTTGGTGCTGTTTTGTCTTGACTTTTTTTTTATTTATTTTTATTTTTTTTACAAATGTCCACAGCGTGGCAGTAGATTGGTGGTCAAACACATTCTCGTAAATGTGTACTTGCCTCGATAGTTCTTGATAATGTCTCCGAACCAATTCCAGTATGAGACAAGTGTAGAATCTGGCATTACAGAGGAAAGGTTTTTTTTCCGACGATGGAAAGTCCAGAAGCCAACGGCACCATGGCGAGCATGGTGAGCGTGTGTGACAATTTGATGGGGAGGGGTAAAGAAAGGAGGAGGGTTGACTGACATAGTTGTCTTTCGTCTGTCTTGTTTACAGGAACACCATCTGGATGCTAACTGAGCCTGAACTGCAGTCAGGAGAAGAGTGGAGGGGAGGAGAAGGCGAATGGTGCTGGTGTGAGATCCAGGGTGAGAAGACAACATGGACGCCTCCTTCCTCCTTCGCCCTTCTCCCTCTCCTTTCTTTCTTTCTTTCGCCTCCCTGGTGCTACACCACTGTGTTCCTCTGGCGATAAGGTGGCGGTGGGAGCACGGTGCCTGTTTTCAGGGCGTACTCGGTCAGATACTCCTGGTTCTCAGCCACAGCGGGACGGATCCGGCCATTCTGCCTGTAGAAGAAGCGCGTGCTGCAGTCCTGCAAGACCTCCGGCCCATGTAGCGTCGCCTTGGGCGGAAGACTGTGCTGCCAGTATTCAGGGTTGTCAAAGGTCTTTTTGGGCTTTTTGTCGGCTACAACGGTCCCCGAGTGTGCTGGGTGGAAGGTATGTGACGCGTGGAGGGTGTGGCCTGAAAGGGAAGAATGTAGGTTGTGGCCCGAGAGGGTGGATATACCCGATTGAGTGGAGTAAATGGGCTGTGCCGGGATGTGACCATGCCCCGAGGGGGCGCTGTGAGATGGGTGCCCCATTTGGGCAACATTTTGGCCACTGGCAGTACCAGGGTTGCCCGATGCCACCGTTGTGTGAGCCACAGGGACGCCGTTCTTACGTAGGGTCTCCTGGTTCTTCTCTCCAGAGTTGTGGAAGGTGTTGAGATAGAGCGGATCATTGACATACTCATCCTCCATCTTGGGCTGGCCATTGGAGCTTGAATGGTGGCCCTGGTCTAGAGTATGGACTTCGCCATTTCTGCGGCGGGTCACGAATGGGTTCTCCTCCACGGGGTTGAGATAATCTATCAGAAGAGAAGAGGAAAGAAGAAAAGAGAAGAGAGGCTTCCAGTAAAAATAGTTCCAAAAGTTACAGTAATACCTAACATTGATCTCTCACAGGTTCCTCTCCCACACACTGCCTAATGTTTATGCTGTGGGCTTCATATCTGAACTTCATGACATCAATCCCAGTCCTAGGACATGCATTATGTCTCCTAGTTTCCAAAATTAACTTGAACTGAGTAAAAAGAGAGACACTGTACAATAATACCTAAGAAAACAGGCAAAGGTAGTGCATGCCATTGGTATCTACATTGTAGAATAATATAATATTCAATTCCTTTGAAAATATTATATTGATATACAAGATTTAAGGTCGTGTTGTTAACACCACAGTCTCTAAGACAAAGTCAAGAATGAATGTGGAAAATTAAAAGTTCAAGCCAGACGACTTAAACAATTATTTACTATATTACAAGCCTTATATTATCAAATTGTGCAATTACTGAGCTAAGGAACTTTTTGCCTAGTTGGTAAAGAGAGACACTTGACAAAGAACACTTAAAGGAGTAGTTTAAAATTTTTAGAGCCCTCTGCTGCCTGTGAGGTGAATTACAATTGCAGTGAAAACATTGACAAGCCTTCACCTTCCCACAACAACTCGCTCTTTAAACTATGGATTCCGAATGGGTTGAGTAGCTCTGCTTCGGCAGAGCTAATTCCCAGGCCGGAAAAATCTAAACAGAAGCCTGAAATAAAAAAATAAAAAACTTGCCAGCTATTGAGAATCACATTTTTTTAAATGTATATTTTATATTATATAATTATTACAGGTCTAGAAACACTTAAAAATCACAGATTGCACCTTCACAGGCATGTTAATGTATTAATGCATTCTCTTAGACAACCACAAGACTCTTCTGTGGAAAATTAAAAACTCAGGATCAAACCTTGTATTGTATTAGTAATTTAAAAAGCAGCTCTAGTCCCGACTTGGTCCCACAATGGCAAATGGGTCAGTCATAGGAAAAGTTAAGGTTAGTGGGAAAGCATGGGATGGTGTGGTACCTGTGGGTTTCTTCTCCTTCTTGGCACTCATGTATCCGTCCTGGTCTTTTTCTGCTCTGGCTGCTCGTTCGCTCAGTAGCAGCGTGGGCTCTGTGCTGTAGCGCTGAGCGCTGCTTTCCTTTCCTGTCCTGACCCGGGGCGATGCTTGTTTCTTCAGGGTGCCATTACAGCGTGGGTCCTCTGTGGCCCCTGCTGCACCTTGCTGAGGCTCTTGAGAGGAGCAGGATGGCGATACGGAGGACATGGCTACCACTCGCGGTATAGTGGCCATCATCGCCTCCATACCGAAACTGCCATCCTGATAGGCAAACTGGTTCTGCATAGACACCGAAGAGGAAATGTTTTGCTTAAAAATAACATTAACATGTTTAATTGAATTGGTGCAAATTCAAAGTTTACAAAAGTATTGCAAACAACCACGGCGAAGGTTACACAGAACATAAACATACACAAAACCAGAAATAATTGTTTAAGTAAGTTTAAATTCTTCATCTTTTATAAACCAGGCCACTCTACAGTGGCTCAAATCTGTGGCTAAAGGCAGGAAAGCTGAAGTTTGAACACCAAAGAAGGGAGAAAGTATGAAAATTCTTCACTAATAACGAATGATACTATTAATGTTAACTTTTGTAACATTTAGTAAATGAGATAAATTGCATACCTTTCATAATGGTATGCTACAATCACATAATTATGTTTTACATTAAATACAGTAAGTGAACGGTTAACTACAAGTTGTTGTGCTGGACCATTTGCATAACATTGGAAGCTGTGACAGTGTTGCCAAATTATCTGGCCAAGGGGAAGCATATGTGAAAAGGAGGGGACCAAGGACTGATCCTTGAGGTAAGCCTTATGTGACAGGGGCAGCTGAGGAGTTACTGTATGTTTACCAATGGTTATAAAGTGGACTCTATTACAAAGATAAGATGTGAACTGCCAGCTAGATTCTACTGTCAAATCTGCTCAGTGAGTCGTGCTTTGAAAATAAATTGAATATGTAAATGTTTATGGAAACTTGACAAGAACTCAACTGATCAAAACAAGCAGGTTCATGCACTTTTCTCTTTGGTCTTTCCCTCTCTTTCTCTCTAATTCCCTGTTTCTCTCTTACACACACACATTTCAAGTTCTGGTCTGTCTGTAGTGGGTTTGCAGGCGTTCAATTAGCCCAGAGGATCATCGTGGCTTTGAGTCTTGAATTTTACACCTTTTTTCCCCTCATTTGCTCTGCTGCTGGTATTTCACTCCTCTTCGTCCATTCCCAAATCATGAAATTCCATCTTCTCCTTTTCCCATCCCCAAGCCCATCATATTGCCCACCATCTCCCTTTCCACTCAGGGCTTAAAATGAGATGACTGATTCCTCAATCTGCAGCTGCATTCCCTTCATCTGTCCTCGGCTATGTAGTTGGGATGCATGCTAAATACGGCCACTTTGCTGACCTGAAAGCACCGCACTGGTGTGTTAACATGTTGCCATGTATGTACTGCATGTGCATGTATATTTATGAGTGACTAACTAGGGCTCACTTTCACCACAATCTGTATTATATTAGAAAAATTAGTAAATGGTAGTAAATCAGTGAGATGAGATCATATATGCTTTGTGTTCCACAGTAGAGGAAATTTGAGCCGGTCATATTACAGCTGGTGTACCACTTAGTTCAAATGGCATAACAGTTAATTGAAATCCATAAAGTATTGCAATTCATGACAATGGGCTAGAATGGGTGTTTTTTAATTTACCATTAAGTAATTTGACTGATACAGGAACAAATAAATGTTTATAGTGATACATTGTCAGTAATGTAATTAGTTTCTGAATCAGAATGTAGAATATAATGCAATCCATGTGGAGTTATGAGTCAATAACTGAGCAAAAGCTTAGACCTGGATATAAGCTCTCATTGTTAAGATAAAGCAACTTTCGCCTCAGCTGCATTTGAGTTAATATTCTGATCCACTTTGTGCATTTTGGCTCCGTTTTGTTCTCCCTGAGCAGAGTTTAGTCAGCGAACTCCAGCGGAAAGACGTCTGTCATGTTCCACAGAGGCTCAGAAGGATTGATGCCTCTCATTGATATTCATTGGGCTTCACTCTGCCTTCTATTCCATTCAGAGCAAAACAAAACAGCCACTAGAATGCGAAATGGCGCCCGGTTTTAGAGTGTGGAAGGAATGAGAAGGGTTTCTGCCGGGGCTTGCCTCTGCAAACTCATTGAGAACACGTATAAACCCACTCACCCCACATAGACATACAGTTAAACTATTGAGGACATTTCCAAAGACAGTGTGTGTTTCATGTGAGAGCGTGTAGTTTCGAAAGTGTCTCATACTCAAACACATTATAAAACATGCATACAGTCCTTTTAATCAGTATTGGGACAATGGAGTCAGAATTATTACTTTTTTATACACTCAGTTGCTGGTTTTTTAGCTATCTAGGATCTAATAAACTGGCAACTCGGTGTATATCCAAGTTATATGCTTGAGGGGTGAAAAGACAACTGCAGAAACTTTTTATTTTGGGGGTATTTCTCAGCATGTGTTTTATTAGCCTACTTTGGAGTAAAATATCTTTTTGGGGTCTTTTTGGTACATCCCTATTATAGCTAAAACCCAAGTATAATGGTTATGTATATTTCGCAAGCAATAACTCTAGAGATCCATAATAATAACTCCATAAACCCCTTGACCGCCTAATCACCCTTGATCGTTGTCTTTCCTTGGCATCCTTGCAGTGGTTCTTCAGTTTTTGTTTGCTTTTTGAAGTGTTTCTGACTCAAGTCTTGTTTGTTTTTTTCCAGCAAGTGCAATGCATACTTGATTGCATGTAAATGAGTAGACGGTTCTCGATGGTTCCTCTAATAAATTGCTCGGTTATCTTGGCAGTGTGGTTTGGGTCATTGTCTTGCTGCATAATGAAGCAAGAGACATGTTCTTGTAGGCAGACAAGATGTTTGGGGAAACCAGTACTTTCTGAAATCTTTGTTCCACCACCATCTTCGGTCATGAAGATAGACCAATGAGTCTGTTCTACCTCCACGTTTCATAGATGAGAGTGTGTGCACATGGGGAAAATTGGTTACATATGATTACCAATTGGTTATCAGTTTTTTTTTTTTTTACCCCATTTGTCTCTCAATTTAGTCATTGCCAATTCCAATCCCCACCAGCTAGATCTCTTTTATCGCATGACAGACACCAACCAGGGAAGGGCTAAGGCTAACACGTGCTTCCTCCGAGACACATGAAGCCAATCACCGAATCTTTTCAAACTGCTGCTCATGCAGCGTCACAGGGCAGTCCCGCGCACTAGGAGGAAAGCGCCAACTGCCCTCTTCCATATGCATGAGCTCACAGACGACCGTGATTGGCTGGTGCCGCTTTGATTGTGAATTATGTCAAAATTCTGAGGTTGAGAGATACGATGCTGTGCTAAACAATACTATATAACATGACACGTTACATATTAAATGCTACTTTTATGCCAAAATGCTTCTTTAAGCAAGTTTAAGAAAGCATTCTGTGAAAGGGTTTAAAGTAGTAAATCTTGAAACATGTGTAAAGTGTTTCATGCTACTAAGTATGCAGTAGCTAATTTCCCTCATCATGAGTGGAAAAGTAACCGAAATGAATTAGTAATAAGCAGGGGTTAAATTGAGATTAAGGAGGTGGGGAGATCTACTTCTTTCATGGGTGCAATGTGGTAACAGTTTCTCATCACTGATATCAAGGAAATGTGATTAAAACAGGTTTTCAATACATCTGTTTCTGAACTAAGGGCTTCATTTAACTAACTATAATGTAAAAACTTATGCAGTCCACATCCATTCCTGAGGCAGTTGGTAATTTTAATATCACTTGTCATGAACCACACTTTTCCCCCGACAGTCATCCTGGGCTTTGCACCAGTAGGCCTCTATTTGTTGAACTATGGTTTTGTTCTTTTCTTTTGGCATGCACTTCTCAAGTCTCATGCTTTGTTTATGCTTCCTGAAACTTCATGCTTGGTTAGGCTAAAGACAGACATTGAAGGCAGAAGATTGATGCTGTCCAACACTTGCTGCATGCATTTACAAAATTATTTCAACCAATTGCAGAACTTTGACACTACTGTTTCCCAACAGGAAAGGTTATTTACTCCATGTTAATAATAATAAAACAAAATAAAATAAAAGTTTTATTTATTTTATTTCTTTGAATAAATTTACTTAAATTAAAGGTTAGATTTCTCTCATATTTTCAATATGAGATTAAGCTAATAACCATTAATGACATTTTTTCATAGCCTTTTTTTACTCATCTTTACCAAGGGTGCCAATAATTCTGGAGCTGACTGTACTTTTCATTTATTCATATTTACACCAAGTTTCCGGTTTATTACATACATCTATCTAGTAACTAATAAACAAATAACTTGGTGTATAACTTGGTTGCAAGTTTAGGTACTAAATATGTGTATCTAATAAACCAGTGACCAAGTGTAATTTAAAATTAATCTTAAACTGTCCCAACACTTCTAAGAATGTACACACACATTCACACATATGCATGAACGCCATGCACCCACCTCCTACCCTGTTGTGTGGCTGACGTCATGGATGTTAAGAGTTAATAAGCCAATAGCCTTGGGGTGCAGAGCAAACCCTCAGCCGCCACTCGCTGTCTATGAGCAAACATCCTCGTCGCTAGAGTGAAGACCCTGCTATTTACACAGGCTGGCCCTCGTAATGAAAGTGCCACCAGTGATGCATCTTGGGAAATGGCGTGGGGGAGTCCATCTCCTCGGGGAGACAGAATGGTACTTTACCCACGATAGCTAAAAGGCTGCCATCGATATCTGCTCAAGTGTGATGGGTTTTAGAGGCCAAATAGGTCACCATGAGCAAATATGAATGACTTTTTATTTTTTATTTTTTCTTATGCTGTCTTTTTATGGATGCAGTCATTTTGGGAAGATGAGTTTCACAAGTTCACCTTGCATTCACAGCAAGAGGAGGACTTCATTACCAAATCCAACCAGATCTCAACCAAAACTGATCTTTTATGTTTTGTGGCGGCTGGCTTAACCCGGTGACTTCGGCCTCCATTTTTCAGGAGCTTTACCTACACAGCAACAGTAACCAAGCATAGGTGCCAAGCAGTGAGATTATGTTGCATGAATAAATATCCGTCCACCCGACGTCTCCATCAGAGAGAGGAGAAACTCGTTATAAAACTCAATCCAGGCCAATCCTCGAGCAGTTAAGCATCCACTTCATTGAAATAATACAGAAATGCATTGAGACCATGATGGTTGAAAGTGCATTAAAATGCAAAAGACCCTTCCAAACGATGCATCATTTTGCTAAATGACCCAAAGCCTGAAAGTTGAGTGAGGAGAAAGAGAAAGAAGGATGATAACTTGATGGCATGCCTGACCTCTTGTCCTTCTCTGTGTTTCAGTAGGAAAGTGAAATATTTGAATTTTGGAGAGCACTTCATGTGCACTTCTCCTCTGAGGGTTCTACAAGACAGACGTGATTGATTGTCTCCAAATTTGTCATGAAGAGAGAATTCAGCCTGCTTCTGAAAGAGGCCGGTCTGAGGTTATTCAACAGAATAATGAGGGCAGAGGGGTGGCAGCGATGGGAAATGATAGATTCCTGAAATCGATATTAAACTGTGCGTTTGTCTCTATGGCACAGTTACTCCTCAATATTTTTTTTTGTAGAATTTATTGCTAGAGATTTCAACAATGATTTGACCCTAGAACTAATATTATCCGCAGGAGCAAAGTACTCAGGGACAGAGTTACACAGGCAGAGGAGTGTGTGTTTGTTTCTGTGCTGATATAAGGCCACAGCTTAAGTGAAACCTTTTCAGGTCCTGATCAGCCTGAATAGAATTTCTGTGTTTAGCGAAGGTGATTGCATTCATGTTTCAAGTCAACAATATATACAGTACTGTGCAAAAGCCTTAGGCACCCTACATATTTTATATAAATTTTGTCTTAGATGTTTATTTGATGTATTTTGCATTAGTGTGTCATTGGAAAACAGCAAATTTTAGATTTCCAAACATTAATATTCAAGTCATTAAAAAGAGTAACATATTCAGTAACAGAGCACTTTTTACATAAAAAAGTAAGCAAGGCTGTCTGGGATTTTTTTGGTCAAACTAGTGCTGGTTGTTGCCAGTTTCCTGTAGTGTTTGTGGTATTTTCACATATCTTTAAGAAGATGCTGAAAGGAGTGTGTATGCCACCCGGGTATCATGGGCAGCTTCTCCAAACATCAGGAAGCTACAAGATTTCCCTCTGCTATACACTGCAAAAAACCAAGCGGTAAACTTTGTCAGCTTAAGTTTTCTCTTCTTACAGTAGTGGTTTTTAGTGGATCAACAAAATAACTAAAAGCAAAAGGTCCAAAAGTAGAGAGGTTATTGTGTATTTGGGTGAATAAGCACGACCCACAGGTAAATCTCCTGCTTCTGCACCTGTCCTCGTAATATATCTTAAATTCTCTCTTTAAAGAAACAGCAGCATTCCTACATCTCAGTATATCTCAGTAGCTTTCTCTTCACCACCCATTGCTACACCCTAACAGTGATACACTCACGGAGCACTTTATTAAGAACATGTACACCTTCTCATTCATGCAATTATCTAATCAGCCAATCGTGTAGCAGCAGTGCAATGCATAAAATCATGCAGATACGAGCAGCAGCTTCAGGTAATGTTCACATCAACCATCAGAATGGGGGAAAATGTGATGTC
>JAOUQW010000046.1:1445735-1459028 GCA_028565825.1 Olivaichthys viedmensis | reverse complement strand
GAGAGAGAGAATGTGTGTGTGAGTGAGAGAGTGTGTGAGAGTGTGTGTGTGAGAGATAGAGAGAGAATGTGTGTGTGTGTGAGTGAGAGTGTGTGGGAGAGAGAGGGAGTGTGAGTGTGTGTGTCTGTGTGTGAGTGTGTGTGAGTGTGTGTGAGTGTGAGAGAGAGAGAGAGAGTGTGAGTGTGTGTGTGTGTGTGTGAGAGTGTGTGAGTGTGTGTGAGAGAGTGTGTTTTTGTGAGAGTGAGTGTGAGTGTGTGTGTGTGTGTGTGTGAGAGAGAGAGTGTGTGTGTGTGTTTTTGTGAGAGAGAGAGTGTGAGTGTGAGTGTGTGTGTGTGAGTGTGAGAGAGAGAGTGTGTGTGTGAGAGTGTGTGTGTGTGAGAGAGTGTGTGTGTGTGTGTGAGAGAGAGAGAGAGTGAGTGTGAGTGTGTGTGTGTGTGTGTGTTTGTGTGTCTGTGTGTGTGTGTGTCTGTGTGTGTGTGAGAGAGAGTGAGTGTGTGTGTGTGTGAGAGAGAGAGAGAGTGTGTGTGTGTGTGTGGGAGAGACAGAAAGGACAGACAGGTCCAGACAGAGGCCCCACTGTGGAACAGAACATAGCAGCAGCTGTAAGAAAATACTGCTGACGCTTTGGAGACACGATTTACGAACACACACACACAGACACACACACACATTACACCAAGCATACACCTGCAGACCTCTCTAACAATGAACCAGAAGAGATATCACAATGAGAAAATAATGATTTAGGGGGTGTATGTTGTTACCATGCTGTTTGAAATTCAGATAAATGGCTTCTGAAAAGTTTGTTTTATTTCTGCACCCTTTAATCCAGCACCTAAAGTGGTTGAATTACGGTGGTTTTGGAGGTGCCCCCCTCATTCCATAACCTCCAAAGTCAGACCAAAGGTGTTCACGATATCTATTGAATTAGGAATTACATATGATGTCTTCAAATAGGCTGCACCTCATAAAGTCAAATATACTCATTTTAAGATCAACGTAAATTTGACTCAGGCGTGTCAAAGATTTTCTGTATTCTTATGCTATATTAGCTATCTGACAATAGCAGCAACATATCATCAGTCTCAGGTTGGAGACTTTCAAAGGACAACGTTGTCAGGGGGCGTGGCCACGTTTAGCTGAACTAAGCCTGCGTTCACACCAGCAAGTGACGAAGTGACAAAGTGACATCTCCTATGTAAGTTAATGACACTGCAATTCCAGCGACAAACGACATTTGAATTAAGATCTTCTCTATTTTATGAAAATAAGTTATGATGGGGTAAAGCGACAAATCCAAATGATTGGCTCAAGTAAATTCCACTGACCAATCCAATGGCACGGGATGTCCAACAAGCCCCCAATTCTCTATTCTCACATCTTCGCTTCCTACCTGCATTTAGTTCCTATTCAACAGTGTGTCAATCGCAAAAGCCAAAGAAGTGCAGTCTGATGCTTACTGGATTTTATTACAATGATTAAATACATTTAAACAAAAGTAACACAGTGATATGTATAAAAAGAAACAAGATTAGGACTAATTATCTGTTTATTGATGCAGTGAGCGAACAATCCCTGCCTATGATGGCTGATGAATTATAAAATTGGGAAAACTGGAATGTTACGAAAAAAAAAACATTTCTTATCGGCCACGCCCATAAGCGACAACAGTAGCAGTCGCTACATTCCCACAAGAGACAAACCTGGAGTGAGATCAATGACTTATCACTCGCTCACGTGAACACAGGGTAAGGACCAAGCCTCATTCAAGGAGGTAGAACCAGTGTAGCCTGAATGAGATGCCTAGACAGTGATCGCAGATTTTTTTAAAAACAGCTCACCATGATCACGTTGACTAATTTCAGCATGCAAGTTTGCTGTTATTTGCAAACAACCGCCACGTACAATGGTTGGTTGCAAATGAGAAAATTGGGAAAAATTAAATGTTACAAAAAAGATTACAGCCTACCTCACTCATTCATCCAAACACCATAACCCATTAGGCCCATGTTGCGTAGATACAGAATCAGGAATATTTATTTTATTATTTAATCAAATAGCTCACAGCTGCAATAAATGACCAACTTTTGGTCTGACAATACCCCCTGGTAGGACCCACGTGAGTTTTGATATAATTTGAGCGCTGACTCAGAGTGACAGGCATTTTTCTCGGCTAAGTGGCATTTTACAAAATGACATTTTCCTTCGATGCCTGCCACCACTTTTCTGAAACATGAATAGTCAGGGCCAAAGGACTTTTGTCAACATGGCCATGAATAACCTCAAAAGACGCTCGTCTGCAAAGCAAAAAAACTAAAGAAAAAGGAAGCTGGAGTTCCATGCAAGAACAGGCTCAGAGACACAAAAGCAACTCTGTTCCACTTTCAAGTGCTGATTTTGTGTTTAATGCTTTAAGCAAGCAAGGCATCTGAAACTAGATAGAGACTGGTTTAGCAATGCAGTAACGAGATGGTTCAAAAAGGTCTCAACATCAAAGTTCAGACGTCCCTGAAACCCCAAATTCAGTCTCCAGGGATGGGGGGGATACTTGAGGGGCTTCCTGACGCCATTGGTTAGAAACACTAATGATCGCCGTTGCATCATAACATCCAACGCAATGAAAACGAAAAAAAAGAATAGCAGAGGCTATATAGCGGAAAATCTCGGACTTGCAGAGAGTCGTAAACGTCATTCAATACTGAAAAGAAAAAAAGATGTGGAGAGAGGGGTGCGAATTCTCTTTGGCGATTATAGGCTCCACTGGAGGACACGTAGCTCTGAAAATGTCAAAAAACTGTTGCGGCGGTTCCGTGCAATTAATTCCGTTCGATAATTCACAGAATGACTCGACATTTGCGGAGAATGGGTAATTGGATTGTTGCTGCTGGAATAAGCATGTGGGCTTTATGTGCGCTCAGCCAGAGGCCTCCCGTTTCACTTTTTAAATCTGGCCAAAATTACGCCACATGTCCGAGTGTGCTGCATCGCTGACATTTTTCAAGGGTAGAAGCACTGCAGATGTGCTTTTTGAGGAGGCAAGATAACCCTCTCCATAGTTCTCTGGCCCTCTTGGCTACCTCTGGTCACCTCCAGCTGGGGAAGGAGCCAAGTCCCTTTGGTCCCCTGCTAGGCCTGATGAAGTGCAGTCATCCAGAGAGAGAGAGGCCAAGGAGAGTTTCCATACTGAGTCACACGACAGTGACTCCTCATGACTGCTGCAGGAGGGGTAAGGGCACAGAACGTGTGCGTGTATGAGTGTGTGCTGGTGGGTCAAAGAGCATGACAGCTCAAAACATTGACAAAGTCGCTGACAAGCCTAAATGGTTCAGGCGAAGTAGAGGAGACAATTAAGTCTTTACTGTGAATGTCAGAGATTGACTTACGCAACTATATGAGTAACTGAAAGAATCCTTTAATTTACGTATTTTCTTAATTTTTTTCCCTCCAATAATGCAACAGCTAACAATTTGGGATTGGGAAGAGAGGAAGGCCATCCCTTTCATCCAGAGGGCAGGGACAATTACGCTTTCTTGGACTCCCAGCCATGTATGGATGTAGCATCTTCGAGATTTTAACTTGACCTCTCGATGATACGGCAACACCTTAGCAAGTTGCGCCACTCAGCAGCTCCAAGTGTGTCCAAGTCCTGTTTTACGGAATAATTTATTATCAGTAAAAGTCTTTTTATGCTCCCACCATGGAGTGTTGTTGACTTGCTTAAACAAGTATTTTATCACTTCAAGGAATTGCAGTATGCAACATGGTATCATGATTGCTAATGGGTAAGACTTTCCATGAACCTGTATGAAAAGTTATGAGCCCTTAGGGTTTGGCAGAGGGGCATTCAATACCTTTTCTCAGAACTTTAACATTATGAAATCTCACTCATAAGAATTCATCCAAATTCCTACAAATCCATGAGTTCAAGTTGCAATATCTGGTTTCTTTACACACATGCTGCTGAAAGTTGATAGTTTGTTCCTGTATATCTCTAAATGGAGACAAACTCCCACTTTAGCTTTATAGCATTGTTGCTTCTCAATTTTTTGAGTGAGAGAGGTATGCATTCTTTCCATGTTACGAGAGATACTGGGCTAATAAGCAAACCCCAGTGTGTTAACGTGCACCAGGAATAGATCAGTCTTCATCCACCATCTTTGTTGTAGACGTGATTTTGAATCTTTTGACTCTGGTTGGTCACATGGAACGTCTTGCTCATGAGTTTGAATACCCCAAGCATATTTTATTGGCTCTTTAAGGTGAATTACTGTTAATCGGAGTGTCTTTTTTTCCAATGTATACGAGTTATATGGAGGAATGACAATACAAACCCACTTGATTTGACTTGGCTTCTGACAAAATTAATATAAGTCATATTGAATGATCCATGGTGATACAGTCTGTGTGCAAGTTTCAAAAAACTGAAAGGGTTAAACTCAGTAAAATCTCAGCAAGCTGGAGGTGATATCCTCACTTACTGCACTCTTTTGGATCCCTATTGTTGCGAATCAGGGCTTTCTGCATGGGGATACGGAAGAGGCTCGTCCAGTTGATGGTGTTGTAGTAGCACAGCTGGCTGTTGTTGGTGACATAGACGTTGCCGGCACTGATCTCACGCAGAGACTGCAGCTGCAGCGATGAGATCCACTGTTGCTTGAGGACCAACAGAGAGATTCCACTGAGAGAGAAAAGACAAGAAATAATAGGAAAGACAAATTAAGCCATGAATATTCGACAGGAAAGCAGTAATCAAAGCAACCACACCTGTTGTTGCCGTAGTGATGGAGATTTGCATCAAAGTCAGATGAGCTGAAGGAAGGATCAAAGCGGATTTGAAACAGACCGCAGAGGAACAACAGTAGGGAAGAGATATCTCTATCACCAACTCCTTCCTTTTTCCGCCATTCCTTTCCTTTCTTCCTCCCTTCCCTGTCTTCCATCATTTCTTTCTTCATTCCTCCTTTGTCCTCTTCCTTCGTTCCATCCTTCCTTCCCAATGTCTGTCCTCCTTTCTTCCTCCCCATTGTCTTTCCTTCCTTTCCCCTTCCCCCTTCCTTCTTCACTTATCTTCCTTTCTTCCTTTCTTTTTATATCCCTCTTCCTCCCTTCAAGCCCACTCCTTCTCCTTATTACCTTTTCTTCCTTGCTCTTCTTCCTTCCTTCTTCTTCCTTTCCTTCTTTCCCCATCTTCCTTCCTCCCTTCTGTCCTTCTTCCCGTCTTCATTTTCTCAATTTCCTTTGCTTCTTTCTTTCCTTTCTTGTGTCCTCCACCACCTCCTCTTTCTTACCCCTCTTCCTTTCTTTCTTGCACCTCATCTTCCTTCCTTCCTTTCCTTCCTTCTGTCCCTTGTTTCTTCCCCCTATTTCTTCTTTACTTTCTTCTACACTCCTCTTCCTTCCTTCCATGCCCCTCTTCCTTCCTTTATCTTCATCTTCCTTCCTTCCTTTTCTTCCTTTCCCTCCTTTCCTTATTCCTTCCTTCCCCCTCTTCATTACTTCTCCCCATCTTTTCTTGACTCCCTTTCTCCCATGCTCTTTCCAGACCTCTCCATCTCCTCTAATCTATTCCCACATCGTTCCTTCTTTCTCTTTCATATCTCCTTTTCACTCTCTTTCTTTTTCCCTCTATTTGTGAAGCAGGCTCTTACCATTTTTCTCTTCTTCCTTTTCTGTCTCTTGTCTCAACTCCCTTTATCTCACGTCATCTTTCCTGGCTGCCCCCTCTCTTATATTAATTACATTTTCTATCATTCTTCTCGTTCACTTTCTTCTCTTTTCCTCTATGCCCTCTCTCTCTCTCTCTCTCTAAACCCCGGCAGTGTCAGACTCATCAGACCTTGTGTGTTTCTGCGCTGTATCTTGCGACAGGCAGTAATTGGTACAATGGTAGAGTGCTGAGGGAATGACCCTAAGACTCTTTAAGCAAGCTGGTCTGCTCCCTCTCTCCCTCTATCCCTCTCTCTCTTTCTCTCTCTCTCTCTCTGAGTGGCTTATAGGACCCATCATTATGAGAGCATCCATGGATGGAGTATGGCTTTGACTGAAAGGCAAATATCTGTCTCTCACTGTGTTCCGGATAGCACACTAGAGGGTTGAGTCTTCTTCTGTCAGTGTCCAACTGTTATTTTATCAGGGAGAATTACCACAGCTATGGACTTTTGGCCATAGAGTCAGTGACTAACTGTGAATGATCACACTAATGGATGCCATAAACCACATGCATGGCGTGAACGTCAATGAGACAATGGGGTTAAACAAAGTTGGTGAGCATTGAGAGAAACAGACAGACAGAAAGACAAAAAGAGAAAGGGAGAGAGAGAAATGAGAGGGCCGAGATCTTGATAGAATGCCATTGAGAAAGAGCAGGACCCTACCTATAGAGTGATCGGCCACCGATGGTTGCTAAATTGGAGAACACACTCAGGTCTGTCATGTTTTCTGGCCATGACTGAATGTTCAGGAAGCCTGGAGAAGACAGAAGATATGAAGAAAACCACATCAGTGCAAATAAATGGATAATACAGTGCACACTGGTGTTAAGTCATTAGCCCTCAAGTCCAATCTCACCCTCCCATCCGAGTCCAATCCAAAGTCTCTAAGCTGCAACTCAGGTCGAGTCTAAGTCAAGTCTTGAAGGGGGGCTACCTTAATGAATTGCACTAGGCTGTAGTGACGTAGTTTGAGTAATTTTATTTAGCGTTGAAGAAATAATTATTTACATAGCTTTTTTGCATGACAGCTCCGAGTCCCATAAGCTCATGTCCAAGTCAAGTTGCAAACCATGAAAATCATGACTTAAATCCTTCCTTCCTTTCTTCCCCTCTTTCTTACTTCCAACTTTCCTTCCTCTTTTCCCCCCTCTTCCTTCCCTCCTTTCCTCCCCATTTTCCTTCCTTCTTTCTTTACCCCTTTATTCCTTTTTTCCTTCCTTTTCTTCATTCTTTCCTGCCCCTCTTTCTTCTATCCTTCTCTCCTGCCTTCCTTTATTCTACCTTTTCCTTCCTTCCTCCCCTCTTCCTTCATCACTCCTCTTTCCTCCATCCCATTATTCCTCATTTCCCCCTCTTCCTTCCATCCTTTCCTCTCCCTTTTCCTTCTTTTATACCCCTCTTCCTTCCCTTCTTCTTCACCCCTCTTTCTTCCTTTTCTTCCTTTCTTTTTTCCACCTTTTCCATCCTTCCTCCCCATCTTTTTTCCTCTCCCTCTTGATTTCCTTCTCTCCATCTCTTCTTGACTCCAGACTAAAATCCAGGTCCAGGAATTACTACAACACTGGTGAAAGCACATCGCATCAACAGAAGCAATCAACTGCAGCGAAATTAAGACGGTGGAATTCTAATTTCCATTATCAGTGGAAAATGACATACATGGCTAATAACTTAACACACTGCCCTGGTGTATATCAAGAATCCTTAATGAGACTGCAATGATACGTGCTAACCGTATTCTATAACGTCCAAACAATAACACACTGATGCTGCAATTAACATGACCAACAATAAGCAATAAATATTAAAGACAGCAAACATGTATTAGTTAGATTAGATAAGGTCTGTTCTATGCAGTCACCAGTGCGGTATGTTGAGGTGATTACATTTTCTATTCATTTGGTCCCCTCCTATGAATTTCCAGCACCTGTCCCAGTTGTTTTTTAAGTGGGATAGTTGGATGAAAGTCTAATGGCATGGACGTTTGATCATTTAATAATTTAAATAATGGATTTAAATGTTGAATATTTCATGAGCGTGAATGGCGCCGTGCAAATGAGTGAAGAGACGACAAACAGCTTGGAGAGATAAGAAGAAATGAGGTAGAGAGCAAGTGCAAGAAAGTAAGGGATAGAGATAGAAGGAGAGATAAGGATTGATGTAAAAAGAGTCAGAGAGGGTCAGGGAAGGCTGTGTGATGCATATGAAGAAAAGCAGCGGTCTGTAAAGACAAGGAGAACCTTCATTCCTTAAATTACATTGAAAAGGCTGAATGCTGCATGTTCTCAAGGATGAAACATCAGGTGCATCGCTGATACATGATTGGCATTAAACAAATTCACATTGGACCAGTATTAACAATAATGTATATTTTGACCTCTAGATGACCCCTGAAGATTGAGACAAGGGCTTCGAGACAAGCATTTAAAATTTCCACCATGTTTCTATTTTTCAGAAAAAAGAATGTAGTTGTATTTGTGATTTTCCGATTTTTTATTTTTATTGTAAAGGCCTCAATGAATGTTATTGCTTAGGACCTTGGTCTATTTTCAACATGTTTCCTTTCTTTTAATGTTATAACATAATAATAGTAATATACTGCTTTCCTTGACATCCTGAGTTAATTCAGACATGTAATTTTATATGTATATGCTACACTCCTAGAAAAAAGGGGTTCCTCAAAGGTTCTTTGGATCGTTAAGGGTTCTAAGCTTCGTAAAGGGGTTCCACTTTGAACCTCTTTGATAGGAAAACTCTCTCTTATAGGATTCTACATGTAATCTTTAAGAGTTCCCCCAGAGGGACAAGCCGACGAACACTTTAGGGTGCAAAATTAACCTTTTTTTCTATAAGAGTGTACATATCCTGTTTTGTAAATAGAAAATGAATTTCTTGAAATTAAATCCAACAACTGATTAATTAAATATTTTTCCCCCTGAAATTTATTAGCAGGCATACTTTTACATTAACCACATTAATGCCCTGCACACGCCGCCTCGCTGAGGTGCGTGTGACCGCGCGGGAGTTGGCTATGTCGACGCGCGCCACGTTCGATTCCCCAGATTGTGTTATGTGTCTGTGTAAGTTCCGCCCTGTTTAGTTCTGTCAAGTGCATCTACCTGTTTCCTGTTAGTCTCCCTCGTTAGTGAAAGTATTTAGATCCCGAGTGTTTCAGTGTTCTGTGCCAGTCGATGTCCATGTCATGTTGCGTGTCTGTATGTTTCCTGTTTAATGTTTAAAAATAAAAGCAATGTTGTTAAGCGGTTTCGCACGTGTGTCTGTCCACCCCTCGACTAAGCGTGACAGATCGACTGACCTGAAAATGGATGCAGCAAGCCTCTTCCAGTTTCGCTGCTGGTGGAACTTGCGGAGCTTCAACGCTGGTTCGAGGACACCACCGCCTTCGTGGCAGTGATCATGGTGTCAGGGCGGTGCCTCCCCTCCTGGGACGTGGAGGGCTTGGCCGCGATCCGCCAAGAGGGCGAGTAGCGGCGAGCCCGGCTTGACATTCTGCGCGCCACTGTAGCACTGCTTGTCGCACAGCGACAGTGCGACCCTCCTGCCACACCTCCAAGCCGGCAGCAGCCACCGCCTGTCAACCCCCCAGTCGCGCTTCCATGCCGATTTCCCAGGCGCCCCACCGTACCTCCGAGCCAGGAGAGGAGGAAAAATTCCCCCAAGAAAATATTTTTTTGGGGAGAGGCTGATGCCACAGATGACGCCACAGAAGGCATCGCCCAGATCTGGGACAGTACAGAGGGTGTGCCCCAGATCCCTGACACTGCAGAGGGCGTGGTCCAGTTTCCGGATGCTGCAGAAGGCGTACTCCAGGTCCTGACACAGTAGCAGGCGTACCTAAAGCCCAAAACGCCATAGAAGGTGTGCCCCAGATCCCTGATGCCGCAGAGGGTGTGGCCCATGTCCCTGACACTGCAGACGGCGGGTCTCTGAAGCTACGATGGACCAGCTTGCATAGCTCCTCCAGAGGATCACCATCTCGGGGGGAGCACCGCCAGGGGCCAACACCTTGGTCATCCCTGCACCACCGGAGGCCAGTGCGGAGTTTGCTCCACCCCCACTAGTTGGGGACAAAGATGTCGCCCTGCCTCCTGCCCCCGCCGAGGACGTCATTGCTCCTCCGCACGCCTGCGGGACCGAGGTCGCATTCCACTCCCGGACGACACTGGGGAGGGTGGTCAGTCCCAGGCGCGAGGCCGGCCTCCGTGCTACCACCTGGACATGGAAGTTGGGCCCACGGGGGGGATGGGGGGGATGGGGGGTATGTCAGGGGTTTCACGGCGACGCCTGCCACGTTCGATTCCCCGGACTGTGTTATGAAAATCAGTTTTCCTCTGTTCTTTAAAAGGCAGCATTACTACTACGGTGGGGAAAGTAAAACCGATCCAGAAACAGCACTTCTTCCACTTAGATGTTTGGTAAATATGGCAGCGTATCTTTAACTGAGTCCTCTAACTGTTATTAGTGCGCTCGCGAGCCCCTTGTGAGTTGTGAAGGCAGATTACGGCCCTGTCTTCCACGGTGATGTGTTGCTAGTGTGCCGTCTGTTGACACTAATTGCCTTAATGACAAAATTGCAGCAATGGGAAGTCACACAAAAGTCTGTGCGTGAGTATGTGTGTAGCATTCCCCGAGAGTAAGCCACATTTGCCTGCCTGGTGTTTGTATCTGTTTGTTTTATGTTCACAGGCGAGGCTTCATCATCCTAATGGCGCTAACGAGATCCCACTGAGCACCTGTCGGCGTTAGGCTAACAGCAGCACGCTAACAGAACCTTCTCTAATAAATCACACGAACACCCGAAAAGGCCAGTCTGCGTTGGGCTAACACTAGTGCGCTAACAGAACCTTTTTCTAATAAATCACATACAGGTCAGGGCTGTCTGTGTTATGCTAATAGCAGCACACTAACAGAAGATTGATAATAAATCCCGTACAGAAATCACTGGTGTGCGCTAGGTTAAAATCAGCATGCTAACAGAATCTCAGGGAAATCGCAGTCAGAAAAAGGGAAATGACTATGCTAGGCAATTAGTAATATGCTTCCTAGGCATATCCTTCTAGAAAACTTAGGGTAATACTAGCGTGCTAGATTTCTGAGCTTGAAAAAAATCAATTTCGGGAAAAGTTGTTCATTGCTAGGCTATGCTAACAGACTCTCGCTAATAAATCAGAAGGGAAAAGCCATCCTATGCTAATGTTAGTATGCTTACAAACTCATTTAGGACCACATAGAGCTTTTTCTCTGCGTGAACACTTCAAACCTCTGATCCATTATACATTTTGAGCAAAGGAATAGAAAACACACACACACACACACACACACACACACATCGAAACACCCTTATAAAGAAGTGTAGCTACAGGACAACTAAGGTAGACAATTGCCTGGATCCCCGAGCACTGAGAGGGATACATGTTGTTAGCATGTCTGTGAGTAGCGCGAGTTTGAAGAGGACTTGCATATCAAGAAGTCAAAAGAGAAGGAGGATACAAAGAGAGGAGAAAAAGAAGAAGCAAGACAGTGGGGAAGTCGTGGAGGTAATTATGAATTACTGTAAGCATAAAAGTAACTTAAAAATGTAACGTTAGTTTAAGTTATTTTTTGGAAAGCAAGCAGTTACAGAAATTGGCGCTCAGTTTGGAGCATAAAATAAATCATTTAGTTTTCTTGATAGAATTTGTTATTTTGACAGGAGTTTTCCTGTCTAAAATGTTAGCAAAGGTTCTGTTTTTGAGCTTACATGATGTAACGATGGTTTAATAAGTTGAAGGGGCATCTGACCTCTACGCAGTCTCTATCCCGCAATCTGGCCTAATTTTCCAAGGAGTTATTATAAAGGGCTAGTTTTAGAGCCTAATATAACCGCCAGGCCTACAGTATGGATTGGTTAAATGATTAGTTTTACCTAAAAAAAAAGGGTCAAAATAAAAAGGTTTTGGCAACACTTTACTGTAGGGCAGTGTTCAGAAGGCTACATGACACCTACATAAGCCTTTCATGACAAGTGACATAAACCGACAAACATTTATATACTTATAATACTTATTCCAATATTCCATAACACCTATGTCAAGTGACAAATTTTTGGTGACACTAGGTTGTGTCATGACACTTTCTGAGGTAAAATGACATAGCACGTTATGACAACTGACTTTGTAGCTCAGCATATTTTTTGGTGTTAGAGTGACATAATGCTGATGTGACATAGCTTGCCAAGTGAGGCTGGTTGCAAAATTGAACAAAAGTGAGGACTTTTGCATGTCGTTAGTTAGTAATTAGTAAGTGTTTAAATAATCCCTCTTGTTTCCGTCCAGTTTGTGCCTGATTGTTTGTTGTCAAGCTGTTTCGTGTTGCATTGTGTAGGTTTATGTTTTATGGTAAAGTTCAATAAATGTTTGTTTGCAACGGCTTGTGCTTGTGTCCTGTCTCTGCCACCAAAGTGTGACAGAATCAGGCACCAAAGCCATGATGTGAGGACAATGGGCCGGGAGGAGCTGGTGGAAGAATTCACAGAACATCAACGCACTACGACGCCGCCGCCATGGTGGCATTGGTCACCGCGTTGGGGCGGTCCCTCGCCTCCTGGGAAAGGAAGGGCTTGGCCAGACTCGACCAGGAAGGCAAGGGGCGGCGGACCCGGCTCGGTGTGCTGGCTGCCTTGCTGGCGCCACTGGCCGTGCAGCGACAGCTCGCTGCGCAGCCGAGCCAGAAGCAGCCGTCACCAGCCACCCCCCCGATTGCGGCTCCACACCGATCACAGAGGAATGATGCCGCGCAGGAGAGCCAGAAACAGCCGCCACCAATCGCCCACCCGATTGCGGCGACGTCCCTCTGACTCCCGAACCCAGAAAGGATGTCATTGCTTCGCTCTTGGGCTGCAGGAAGAGTGGAGTTTGTTTCCCCGTACAATGCCGGAGATCGCCAACCTGGACATGGATGTTGGCCCCACGGGCCCTGGCCCCCCCTCCCACCCGTTATGGATGATGGGGGGGGGTTCTGTCATGCACACCCTGCCTCGCGCTGCGGTGACATTAAGAGCTGTACTTGTCATCATACAACCAGGAAGTTTGAACGAAGAGCGCCACAGAGACAACTTGCACGGACAGCGCGAACTACTGAGAGAAAAGTGTTTATTAGCGATTTATTTACCGAAATAGACGACGATTACTTAACGACAATGGTTTATTTTCCAACTTAACTCGTTTGATTGAAGTCTCCTCTTTTCCAAAAATGTCTTTTTGCTGAAAAATGCTTTTTTATTCGCTTTTATTTTACAAGCAGACAAAGGAGGGGCGAAGAGAAACACTAATAGAGCACGAAAAACTCCTTAAAACATTTTTTTTTATGTAAATAGTTCAATTATGAGTTAAGTAATTTTAGAACTGTTTGTTATTTATTGACCACTGTTCAATGAACATTTCTGTCTAAATCATTTTGGTTTATTTTTTTAGTAAAGAATTGTGAATTTCTACAGGCGCCTCTACTGTTTTTTTTCTTTGAATTTAGAAGACTGGCTACTAAGTAGTTAATTGAATCTGCAAAATAACTAGTTAGACATGTAGAT
>JAOUQW010000046.1:1421891-1433200 GCA_028565825.1 Olivaichthys viedmensis | reverse complement strand
AATCATTAACAATAAACACTGAATGAACATTTGATGAATAATAACTGAATAAACAAAAGTGTGCTGTCTGACTTTTGCACAGTACTGCACATGACAGCTGACTTTACTGTAGTTAACATGCTAGATACACTCTCAGAAAAAAGGGTTCCTCAAGGGTTCTTTGGAATCTTTAGAAATTTCTAGCTTCCTAAATGGGTTATACTTGGAACCTATTCTGAAAGGGAAACGTTCCGTTAGAGGGTACGACATAAAACCTTTAAGGGTTCCCCCAGAGGGACAAGCCGAAGCACCTTTTAGGGAGCTAGATGGAACCCAGCAGTTTGTTAGCGTATATGTTTCTGTATCTAGTTCAAGTATCTAGTTTTCTTCTTAAAAATCCACTTCCAGCTACTCACACACTTCTTCCTGTACTGCAAGTGGCCACTCTTGTGATATAGATCATACACACATCCAAGTCAAGAGAGGAATTTGACCAAAACAACCAAGCAACAACATTGGAAAGCAGGATAAAGCAGTGGTCAGACCAAATATTAATAAAATTTGCCTGGTGAAAAAGTCAATTTTCTTCAATGGGAAAAGAGGCAGGAACACGAAAATGGAAGTGCTTTATTTTTACTTCACACCGAGTTCATAGAGGTGAACTTTAATCCCACAAATTTGCAAACCTTGGAAGTGTGAGCGAATAGAAAACAAAAGGGTGTGGGACACCTAAATGTCACAACTGTCTAAGCATTCAATCCATTAGCGAGAGATCACAAATATGAATCCTGATGATGCCACAACCATCTGTAGCATTATCTGGGGTTTCAGCTATTGGACTTTGGACTTGGAATTTGCAACAACAAAATTTGGAGAAAATTGGATAAACTAAAAAGAAAACAAGACTGTCGGCTATGGTCTTTTCTTCCTGAAAAAAAAAAAAATAAAATAAAAATGAAGAAACTGCTAATTATTTCTTTGTCTTGTCATTTTCTAAATGTCGCTTGTGATTTTCAGTCGCAAAAAAACAACTAGCTAACGTTAGCTGTTTACTGAACCACCATGTTGCCTTCAAAATCGCATCACACCAGAACCGCCCATAATCGCCTGTGACCGCTGCTTAAGAGTGTAAGAAAAAGGAAAGAGAAAGACAAAGACAGACAGAAACATAGACAGAAACATACATTCTATACAAACTTCAGAGATAGCGACAGCTCTGACTATAGCAGCTCCACATGGACGATGATATTTAAGCCGTTTATGACTTTATGAGGCCCTCTGACATTGCAGATATTTGGCAGGAATATAAAACGGACGTTTAGTGAGACTTACAACTCTGACACTGACTTTCCTTCGGGCCCCAACAGCGGCCGTTGCAGGCACGATGGCACCTCTGACCTGCAAACACACATCACAGACATCACAGTCACATTTTAACGCCTCAGGCTCAAACGATTCCCACACTGAAAGAACTGAAAGGCAGTAATTATGATTAAGAATTTTAAATAATATATCCGACCCTCTTGTGATCACAGTACAGATTTATTTTATGACCATAATCCAATTATTTAAATATAATAATATAAGCATATTTAGCAAATAATAAAGAGTTTTTTTTTTCCACCCACAGAATCTAAATGGTAGCTTTGAAACATTTTGTATCATATAAACAGCACTTCATCCTAGTTTTATTAAAGATGGCTGACATTATTCATGCTTGTTTTAATCTAAAGTTAATGTACTTTAGATTAAACCAATTTAGTCCAAGTGACTGGTCAATTCGACTTATTACTATTATAACTCAATAATAACAACCTTGAGAGTAGTTGATAGTGAGCTCAACTGCTGTAATGTCATTCAATAATAATAAAATTGGGAACCTGCTGGCTATACTTTAAGGACCCCTGGGGGACATAGATGATCTATGTCCATGACGTCCAGTCTGCCTATCATCCAGGACGATGGCCCATTTGCCTGCAATATAACCTGATTCCTTTTTTTTCCCTTAAGCCTTGCTTCCCTACAAGCTGTCCTAAATGTTTCTGAGACGTATGTGCATTTGCAGTTGCCATCAAACCAATCCCAATTAGCAATAACCCCCTCTGCCTCAAGAGACGCCACTCAGCGGGGGGTCTTTTCAGCCTTCACACCCACCCAGTGACAGTCAGCTCAGAATTTTGATCTGGGGGTTGCTTTTGAGTGCCATCTGAGAACAGAGTCGAGCAGATTTTTCTTTCTGTGAGCCTGTGCAGGTGGGTTAGAGGAGACAGCAATGGCTCAGCCAGACACTGCTAAGCTCTTTTTGATTGACTCGCCGGGGAAGTTGGCTTCCTCTGACTGCACCAGAGAAGACAACCAACATTGTACAACATTGTACCTTTTTTTTTTAACCTTCTTCCTCTTTGTTTGGTACGGCTTGCTTTAATTGACTTGTGGGTAATTACAGTGTGAGATTAGTGAGCAGTGGAGTGTCGTCCTCTGTCCCTGGACCACTTCAACTTTTAAGAGTAATTATACCAATGGTAGACTCTCTATTCCTCCTTCCGTCTCTCTGAGTTTCTGTCTCTCAGTCTGTGTCTCGGCGGAGTGCTTTTTTTCTAATATCTTTCTCTGACTACACTAGTTTTCCCTTAAAACTCCTTGACCTATCCATTCGTGACACCAATGAAGTTTGCTCGGTCCTTCCATCACTCATCGTATTCACTTTCAAGACGTCTGGGGAGGCAGGACTAAAAGGCTAAACAGGGCAACAATTCTTGGGTAACACTTTATTTGATGGGTATCTAACATTGAGCCTTTATAACATAGTTATATGCATTGCATGAATCCTTTATAAAGCAGAGCCAGAGGATTTAAGAAAGTTTTGTAAGATTTATGTCAAAACTGTTAGAGGTTTTACGTAGTATGACTTTGTCTTTACCTAAAAAAGAGGATAGAGAAGAGGCCTCAAATATTATGATGGGTAAACTGTTAAAAATTGTTACGATACAGTTTTGCATATCTTGCAAGTTATTAGTTTGTCTTTATTCCCAGAACATTTATGGAGCTTTGCGCTTTGAGCATTTATGAAGTATCCATTCCATTAACATTCATTAAGCTGACATATGGGCTTCCTAAATAAGTAACGTTGTAGAAGGTCTACATTAGTGCTTCATAACGTTGTTATAAAAGCATGATTGATTACAACTTTAGTTTGAGGACATGAAAATCACTCATTCCGTTGACATATGGGCATATTAAGTAAGTGAAGTTGTACAAGCTATACATTACACTAAATTGGTACTTCGTAATAGTTTATAATGCAAATGGATCACCACTTCAGCTGAGGAGCATCGAATCCCATGCTCTTACATGAAGTAGATTAATACACTTCCCAAAAAGGGATGATGACAGGTGGATACCTCATAGAGGACTGCTCAATACATCATGAGTCTGCTGTTAGTCATAAGTCAAACTTATAACTTGCAAGATAAGGATAAAAAATGTACAAATAGAAACGTTTTGCACAGTCGACCCATATTAATAATAAAATTGAAACCTCTTCTATCTTTCGAGTAAAGTGTCTTACTACATGAAACCTTTATTGTCACCTCACAAGTTTTGACATGAACCTTCCACAAATCCTCCAGAATTGCTTCATAAAATATTTTTGAAATACTTCTAAATGTGGTATAAAGGCGTGTTTAATGTTTATTAAAATTAGACTTCTATTATAAATGTGTTTTGTGTTAATGGTTTTTCAGTTTTCTTCTCAGTACAGGGAAACGTGTGGAAATTCTTGTCTGTGGAGATGCGTTGGACAGAGATTAGGTTGAAAAACGTTGGCGTATAGAGGTCAAGAAAGCTCATATGGCATTATAGCTAGATTGCTGGGATCGACTACAGCCACAGAAAAAAAGCCATTATTGTTCCCATTATTGTTCCCATTATTATTCCCATTTTAATACTGCCTGTCAGTGGAGTATTGAATGTTGCCTCTAACTCTTCCCTTCCTCATAACATTTTACCGTGGCTTTCAAATTGAGTTGAAGGTTCAAATTCTTTTTAAAAAATTGAGTGGCTGACAGAGGAAGGGAACATGGATACATAATTACATTTGACCTGGATAAAAGAGCATCACTTATTCCTTGTTATTGTTTTAGATCTGTAGAAAAAAAAGAAAAAAACCCACAGCAGATTATGTTCCCATTGTGGATTACATGCGCTGAGAGTCGTGATCTTTTGCCGCGAGGGAAGAGGAAGATAAAAGCGAACAAAGAAGCATCAGGTGGATTGAACACACACCAACCGGACAGTTCAGACGATGCAAGTCTCTCTGATGTATAAAGGTAACACCAGGCCAATTCGATAATGCCAGCCCATTCTGCTAAATCATCTCTCTCTGTTTGCCCATTAAAAATGTTTACTATCGTGCTATCATGCAAGAAGTGAGTTGGTGTTGTTCATTAAACCACTAAATAACGCTGCATTCCTCGTGTTAAAAAATAAGGAATAACTAGCCTCCAATCACAGCCTGTAAGGATGTTGAGAGACAAAGTAATAAGCCTTTTTTTGTACAACCCTTTGGTGTGTTACTTTGCAAAGTTAGCATTATATGGCAATATTTATACCCTTAAACACACATAGTATAAGATTATTAAACTAAGATTTGGTATTTAAAACAGTAAAAGATCTGCATGGTCCTCACAGAAGCTGCTGCTGTTGGATGGCACCACCAGGTGATCGGGGCGAGCGTTCTTCACAATATCCTGCCAATGGATGGTATCGGCGTGGCACAGGAACTTATTCTGGTCCACATACACACCACCATGCAGAATCTCTGGAAAAACGAAACAGAAAACATGCACCAGTTGACTCGTGTGAGCAAGAACTTTGAGGAAAGGTGACCCTGAACTGTCAGGCTGTCTAGAACTACTCGAGCTCCTCTCAAAGACAGAAGCCACACACACACACACACACACACACTCCGGGGAACCTGAGGTAATATAATAGATTATTTGATGTCAGCAGATCGTGGCTCGCTTCAATCTTTTGGTTTGAGTCATATGTCAGAGTTGGCCTAGTTCTGTAGAATGAAAACTCCACCTAATAGGAAGTGTAGCCTGGTCTGATCCTTTATGACTCTATCATATCTAAGAGATTAACCAAATCCCGTTCATATTGCTATTATTAATAACCTTAACCGTTCTGTTTTTAGGACGGCTATCAACAGCAGAAGCAAGCGGAGAGGTAGAAATAATTACATTCTCTGCCAATGCCAAATCCGTCCCAGGATGACAATGCTGACGAGTTTGTAATTTAATATTTCATCTGCTGGGAGGTGAGACGTGTCATCCTGTGCCCTAATACGCACCATACTGTGTGCACCATACATATGGATCAGGCCATTTAATTTGTTTTCCACCAACCAATCACTAGAAGGATGAGACATCTCAGGTCTGAGCCAGCAGACGACATGGATCATTATGATCTTAGCGTTTCCCAGAAAACAAGCTGGACAGGGGGGCTAATCCATACTTCTGTCGAGAAAAAGAAGGGGTAGAGCGCTTATGTCAGATTAACATTATTTACTGAGTTGGAATTTTCTCGCTCTCCAGAAGGAGATTAGCTGATGAGATATGTTCATGACCGCAGGCTATCGGAAGCTGATAATAGTCCAACAAAAGCTTAATTAAATTGTGTCACATGAAGCAGTGTTATTGTCTCATTTTCTGATCTCCACAGGGTGTCCACACACCTGTCACTCAACAGATAAAGTCATTTTAGCTCTCAATCCATGAATGTCAGTGAACCGCCATTGAGAGTTCATCTGATCACTGGGATTCACGCAGTCCAAGCAGTGGAATCTTTGGCCAGCAGACATGAGGATATTGGAATAAAAAAAGTAGTGTATTCATATCCAAAAATAACTAACCAGGTACAGTAACCATGCAGTAAACAGAAAGGTACAAATACAGATCTACAAATACATTTACCTTTTCTGTTCCTTTCCTTTCCTGATCCATTTCTTTCCTGTCCCAGACCATTCCATCATGTTCCTTTCCTTTCCTTTCCTTTCCTTTCCTTTCCTGGTCTGTTCCTTTCTTACTTCCATACTTCTATACGAGGTATATGGAGAAATGACATTAAAAACTTACTTGAACTTGAACTTGAACTTCTTTTCCTTTCTTTTCCATTCCTTTCCTTTCCTTTTCATTCATTTCCTTTCCATTCTGTTTCCCCTTCCTTTTCTTTCACAACCCCTTTAATTTCCTTTTCTTCCTTTTTCTTCCATTTCCTTTCCTTTTCATTGTTTCCCTTTCCTTTTTTCCCCATTCCTTTCCTGACCCCTCTCCTTTCTCTTTCCTTTCTCTTTCCTTTCTTTTTTCCCCTTTCTTTTCCTTTCCTTTCTCTTTCGTTTCCTTTCAATATTCAATATTCATGGGAACATACATACAAAACCCTCCCCCCACTTGAGAACCCTCCTGAGTTTGCACAGGTGGAGTGTAAATAAGAGATGGAGAGACTGTGACAGTGAATAAAATCACCTTTTTGTTTCAGATTTACAAATACCTTTTTAACCTGGTTACTTTCAAGTCAAAATAACCTCAACATTATGACTGTAAAGTGAAAACATTTTTATCTGTTCATCAGAGAAATTGAGGTGAGTAGGTAAAATCTCATGGTGAAAAATCACCTCAGTATTGATCCCCTTTAGGACATGTTGTAGGTCTTTATCAGGTATGTCTGATAAAAACCCAATAATGGTTGAAATGTTTCAGGAATCTGGTCGAATTCTCCACTATTCAACAATAGCAGACTATTAGTCAGAAGACACTTTGGTTCACTGTGTTACCCCGAACAGAGATGATAAAATGTCTGTAGTTTTCAAACTTCTAAATAAGACACTCAGATTGGTTGTGGTGTGACCTACCAGTGCTAAAATAATGATGATAGTGGATGAAAACTAATCTATATTCAAAATGATAGAGCAATGCACCAGGCAGCAGAAGGACCAACTATCCGTAATATGTTTTCTATATTTTCTCCAAATCTGCATGGTAGTTTGCTGATGGAAGGAAATGGCCCACATTGACAAAGTGCTCAGTAGTTTAGTTTTACTTAATATCTCTAGCGATCTCTCTAACACAAAGAATTAAGAAAAAGTGATGATTTAAAGACAACTTGGATTTAGTCTGGCTAATGGGGCAGATGATCTGATAGGGCTAAATGCAGAGAAAAAACACAATTGTAAACTTTCAGAGCTCTAAGGCTGCACAATAACACTGAAAAAAAAGCAATAGCATGTGAGTGTCTCGTTACAGAGTTTGACATTGTAGGTTATCTATGAACGCATACACCGACAACAATGGCCCAGACTACTGCGGCTGATCAAAGTGCATCAAAAGCACTGGAGTGCACTCACTGACATTCACGGGTAAGACATTCACAGTCCACAGTGCATTGCATGCTGGGAGAAACATCTTCTTCTTCTCAAGAAGAGATCCTCGACTCAAGCCTACATTTGAGTAGTCATTTATGTATGTATTGGTAAACACAATGAAGGTAATTATCAGAGACAAAAATAAAATATAGAGGAAATAGTTAGGGAGAAGAAATAGGGCACTTAAAAAAAATCTGTTTGATTGGTTGTCGTTCTGGATTGTTTGATACCATAATCTGTCCTAAAACTGAAAAGCTAACCCAAACCAAGGTCTGGTTCAAATCAATAATGCTACCTGCCAAACATGGAGTAACATGAACTTTAATGCACTCCCAGATAGCGCACAAATGTCTACATGTCAATGTTTGTCTCAACAACGTAACAAGCAACTTTTCTAATTGACAAGATGCCGCCAATGTCGACTTTTGATCACTGATAATGCATGTTCTTAATATTCAATTTTTTCATGTTCATAAAAAAAAAGTCTGAATATTTATTCAGGATAACAGGTAGAACGTTCTGGCTCATGACGGTAACCCAAGATCAATCTGCTTATCACATGGCGAGAGTGTGGAGATTTAATACATCACCCAAAAATCACCAGAAGGAATAAGTACATCATTGTAAGGTTGGTTGTAAACTAGACATCTAAATGGGTGACAAAAGAAAGGAAAAACCAACATAAAGTGTGTTAGTAAGGTGTTTAGGACACCACGAGCCTCCAGAACAGCTTCAATGCTCCTTGGCGTAGATTCTACAAGTCTCTGGAACGGTACTGGAGGAACTCATGGAGAACTGTTCTTCCTAAAGATGTTGCCTCAGTTGGTGTTTTGATGATGGTGGTGGAGAGCCGATGTCTAGATCTGGTGACTGTGAAGGCCAGAGCATATGATTTACATCATTTTCATCCTCATCAAACCATTCAGTGACCATTCAGTGAGCCCTCGTGCCCTGTGGATGCTCTCATTTATTCAGGTCTTTCCCTTTCTTTGTCATCCGTCTGAAGTTACATGTTACATTTTTGAGACATAAATTGTGCACATAATGCCAATGTTTGTGTGGGATGGCATGATGTGTGTGGAAAATTCTCCCACTGAAATCTATATTGTGAAAAACAAATGCACTGTAAAGAACCTTCACCCTCACAAACACTGTTAGAAAACCCAGCCATAAATTAGCTTGACTGTACATCCTACATCATTTCTGTGAAGCTTTAATGGCTTATAATCAGCGTTAAAGGTCAAAAAGCCTTTTGGTCATTGTTTTTAAATGTAAACCTTCCGGAGGATAAAGGGGAAAAGCTCTCAATTAGTGCATTCAATAAGCATCAAGCGCTGCAATCACAGGTCCCCTGGGTGACATTCTTCCTCTCTCCCCTCTCTCTCTCGCCTTCAAGCACTTTCTCACACTTGCTTCTAATTAGAGCCAACCATCTCTCTGCTCTCGACATTGCAGAGAAAAAAAATAATCACAAATGACAAAACAGGCCAAACAGATGTATACTGGCTATCACAGCAAGTGCCCTTTTTCAACGACTGAAAAGGAGAGAGATCTACTCGGCTCGGAGCGAATAAGGGCACATTATATAGCGATAAAACACAGGCATTAAGTGACAAATCGTACTGAGGGATAAAATAATGAATAAAAGGCTGTACTTGCCCAAATATTATATTGACAGAGAGATTACAGATCATTGTGTAGTTTTCATTTCTGTCCCAAAATTGAAGCTGACGCTTGCAGAAGTACATTAGGTCCTGTAGTTCAAAAATGGAAAAACACAAATCCAAAAATACTGTACCAAAAAATGACCTGTATGTTCAAACAGGGCTGTGTGTTCACAATGTTCTACACGAACGGCCCACTCTTCTGGCATTCACGACTCCGGAAGTCCAATTTTTTTGATAACTCCAAGCTCATGAGTTGTGACGCAACGTTGATGTTCCTCAGTATGTCAGAACCCATGGAAATTTATTTTCAGTTGATGCTAAGTGTAATTACAATGTTATTTTAGTCTTTGTAGTTTTCCAATGCATCAGAGTGAAATGTTTATCTTTCCAACTGCCTTGTTTTCACCGACACTAATGCATTTAGATTTGGCCACTTTATGCCACTTATTATCCAACCAACATTTTAACCTAACATACCATAACCTAACATTTCTTAATCCCCATGTTTCATAGCTTAATCAAAGTTAAGTTTTTGAAAAAAATAAATGTTTCCAATTTTTTTTAAACATATTTACCTGTATAGACTTGCATGGTGGTATGATTTTTCAGTTTAATTGGTACTTTTTTTTAATTCTCAAAATGGTTTCTGATTTAAACATTAAAAAACATGTCACTTCACCATTTCTATATTAAAGTACTTATAACGTTGCGCCTCTACTGGCAACGGATCCTCAAACTGCTTCATTTTGCTTTTTCGCAAGTTCTGGCTTGGGTCGAGTATTGTTTGGGTCTTGTTCCAAATCCAACACTACCGAGTAAACTTCCCTGATCAACCAGTCTGCGTTGGATTGACGCACAGCACCCGAGATTCAGTCCTTAGCTTAATCAGTGAAGCAAAGATTAAACTAAAAAGTAAAGTAAGAAAATGGATCTCACATGAAAATTTTTTCAATGTAAAATAAAGAAAGAAAGAAGAAAAAAAATGGCACTGTAGCCAAATGACTTGACTGATTTTAATTTAGTTTTCATTTTGTTTTAATTTAGTTTTTAGTTTTTTCTTCATTGGAGAAAATGGGAAATGGAAAAATTCCAGGATGAGAATAAATGTGTTACAGAAAAGTAGTGTGCTCATTCAGAAGTTGTCCACATTCTTAAGTCCATAAATTAACTAAAAATTAATTAATCAGAAAAAAAAATGTTAACACAATTCCCTGCTATCGGTGTTGGGGTGAGATGTAGGGCCTTCAGAATTGAATGTCAAGAAGAAAAAAATTAAACAAGGACCCATTTGAGCTTATAAATGACATTTGATTAGTCTTTATTGCTTGTCTGTCGCTCTTTCTCTCTCACACTAAACACACACACACACACACACACACCCACGCACACACAGTCATCCTCCACATACTCCGTCACCCGCAGCCTCTCATGCACACACCCACACACATTTACACACTCTCTCACACTGACTTGACACCTCGTAACACATTCGAACATGACATTTTTGCATTGCCCTTTCAAAATGGCACTTCTCCTTCCCACTCAAGTTCTTCCCCAGAACTGTGGTCCTTCCTGGCTAAAGTCCAACACAACTGGGTTATTTCCCTGCTCTAACACACCCAACTGAACTCATTCGTTATGTTTGGTAGGTAGGTTAGAGCCAAAAAAATATAAAAAATCACCAAACCCCTCTGCTGTTGACCTACAGCAAAGTCAATGAGATCATGAGAAATTGCTGTGAAATTTCCATCAGTCGCACAAACGGGCACAATGTAAAGTAGACCAAATTCTCAGAACCGCTTTTATGTGCCAGCCCTGCTTTGTGCCTGGTGGCTACAGCTTTGTCTGAGAGCACTGGGCTGTGCAGTGGAGACCGATAGAGTGACGTTTGTATGGGCTGCAGTCTAATAAACCTCCAGGCTTATTAGGGCACTTGGTTTGTTCCCTTCTGAGAGAGACGGTGGGAGATTCTCTTCCACCAGGCGTCCAAAAAGTTCCCGCCAGCTGACTGGCATTGCTACACATCTGGGGCCTGATAGCACATCTGGGGCTTATTTAAGACGCTGGCCAACCTGCACACAATCACACAAAAACTGTCTCTCTCCCTCACCCCATTTTTTCACATTCTTCTCCCAGCACCCTCAATCCCCTTCCTTAGCCTATTTTACAGTCAAGCCGGAAAGTCTGCACACCCCTTTCACCTTCTCCACGTTTCATTACATTACAGACTTATTCTACAG
>JAOUQW010000046.1:1406886-1419196 GCA_028565825.1 Olivaichthys viedmensis | reverse complement strand
GAATTTGCTTTGGTATGTTGGTGCATAACAATAAACATAGAATGGAAATGAAATAAAAAAATAAAATAAAATAAAAATTCCACCCCTAACAAATTTGCTAATGTAAGACCGAATTAGGGATTGATAGTATTGTAATCACTAGATTAATATATAGACTGATATTCTCTCTTTCTCAATCTTTAAACGTGCAAGAAATGCTGTTGTCCCAGTTTTCTGAGTTTGTGACCTTGGTTGTTGCCATTCAAAAAGCTATATTCGTACCATGTAGCCTGCTGTCTCTGAGGCTTGAATTTGTGTGTGTGTGTGTGTGTGTGTGTGTTTGCTGAGTAATACAATTCCATCTTGCATTCTGACAGGGACACATCAGTATAACCTCATATTGTTGGCTTATGCATTTCCCATTGGTGTTTGACTGAAATTTGCCACTTTTTACCTTGTGTGTGTGTGTGTGTGTGTGTGTGTGTATAATCACACATAGTTATAGAGTACAGATACTGCAGTGAATGTCAATTTCATCAAACTAAATTCCTCACCTATAACCTGCCATTATTAACATCAGAAATTATAAAAATTAAACTGGAATATTACATCTTTAAACGTAAATGTCAGTTCTCTGAATTTTTGCCTTTCGATTTCCTCAAAAACGGCAATATCTGCATTGTCATTCAAGCTGATTAACTTCTATTAAGGCTGATTTTAATGCTAGTCTTAACACCGGGATCAGGGCATTGGCATCTGTGCATTGTGAAAGATAAGTGGATTCTCCTACACACTCCTACACACACACACCGCCTACTGTGATATTCTAAGCCTCATATGGAGGAAGCATCAGCTGGCTTACGCTCAACACTGAAATCACATTGTGTAGAGAAAGAGAGGGTGCTTTCAGGAAAAAGTTCCCTGTGCCAAAGTTTCTCTTTTGTGAAGGTTGTGTGAACTGTTATTTTTGGCCTCGGGTGACACTGTTGGATCAGTCGCTGTTTTGTTTCCAAAGAAAAGTTATGATTTATGTGTTCCTTTTCCCCTGAAATGAGTGAAGTAATAGATGCAAACATAATACTGACTTAGAAGGCATGGATTGGACTTTATTTAGGGAATCTAACTAATGCAGAAATTGTTCATAGTACTGTAAGAAATAAGTAATACACTTGCTTGTGGTTACCATGGCAGCCGTTGGTAAGAGCCAGCGGTCGTGTTGTGGAGATCATGGAAATCCAATTATGAATCGATTTGGCTTGCATCATTGAGTCAGGTTTGTTTTTACTTAATTTCCATAAAGTTGGCAGGGTTCATTGAGCGCCTGCCACGTGCCGAGCGAGCAGCATTCACGTGCTTCTCTTCTTAAAGCTGCATGTCTACAAGCAGTCCATTGTGGCTCTGCATCTTTGTAAATTCATTAGGCTTCAGTTCATTAGCATGTTCTGCATAAGCATTTGTGTTCTCACGCTATTAGACTAAACACGACGAGAGCGCAAATTAACCCACATTGCAGAGAGGCGAGAAAAGTCCCTATATACTGTACATATATGTATGTATGTACAGTATATATATATATAAACTAGCGTTCAAAAGTTTGGAATCACGTGTTGTCATTATTTTATGAACAGTCATTATTCTATTCACTAAAACTCTTCTACAGTGTAGTAGATCTAATATATCTAATATAAACCACACACCTAAAGCTCTTTTTACAGATTTAGTTGGGTATTTAAAGTATTTTGGGGGAAAAGTGTATTTAAAAGTCATTTAAATGCAATGATAAAGGAGAAATGACTAAACATAGATAATTCCAGTTTAATATTTAAGTCTCCACTTCAAGATTTGATCACCGCTTTCCAAAAAAAAAAGAGACATTCTGGGTATTAATGTTTATATTAACATCACTCTCGATGCTATAAAACTTTCATAGTCATTTTGGAGTCGTCATTCTGGACACATGTTGTTTTACAGCTTTCTGCAAATGATCTGAAACCTAAAGAATCATATTACAATCATTTATAGATGGATCTTAAACTAAATGCAGTTTATATCACTGACAACTTTTTTTTGACCGCGAGCGAATCAAGAACTAATACTTTTTTGGCGTGCCTTGCATACTTTTAATGCGAGTAGTCCATTCACACTGCGAAACTCAGTGAAATATAGTGTACTATTAACATTAATGAAGGATTAATAAAGTGTGGAATGCTGGGCTCTTTTTGCACTTTGCGCTCGCAGGCTGCTCGATGTAGCGGAAGGGAAGGAGCAGTTAGAGGAATCAAATTAGGAGCAAAAAGTTTGCGACTGACATTTTGGCTTTTAAAGTGGGTATTTGTTCATGTGGAGGCTGTTGTGGAGAGTCAACAATGTAACATGTCATGCTGTAATTTCTCATTTCTGTTCACTACAAAACATTAGTGTTCAATTTAAGATGGTATTACACTACATTAACAACAGGTACTAGATACTCAAGTGTACAGTGCAGAGTCTAAGATTTGAGGAACAGCCACTGTGGCAACTGAAGTGGTCACATCAGTAAAAGTTTGCAAGTTTTTTTTAACCCCCTAAAGTCGCAGCTTAGTATTCAGTTATTCATCTTAAAGCAGATTATTCAGTTATAAAAATGAATTATTTAATAATTACTGTGAAACTAATAGGAATTGACATGTGGTTATGAGAGTGAGGGATGTAAGTCTGGACCCACCGATGGCTCATGGGAGTTTAAGGGGTTAAATGGGTCACTCATGATATATCAATATGCATGACATTACTGGTAAAATATGGGCATACAGTAAATGGGTGTAGTTGTGGTGGCGTGGTTTAGTGTGATTTAGTTTTCTCAGACCCAGAGTAAAGTCCAAACTGAGAGGGTTTATTGAGGTTCTGCACATAGTCAATTAATCAAACTTAAGTGAACTTTCACAAACATAAAGCTTGGCTTTCATGAACATCAATCTCATAGGAGCTGCATCTCAAATGGCGTACTATGCACTATACACATTCTGGGGCAAAATAAATGGGCCAAGCAAAAAGTCCATGACATTTTATTTTATTTTATTTAAACCCCATTGACAACATCTGGTCTCACATTAACCACAAATTAAGTGGCCAAATGTTTTCCACTGCTGACCAACTGGGAGGTCATTAAAACCGAATAGAACAACATTGACACGTGCGTGTGTAAAATACTGTCTTCAAGTTTACCCTAAAGACTTCACTATTTAAAAAAAAATCAAAAGGAAAAGCCATTCCGTATTAACTTATGTTGCTTCAGTTTTTACGTTTGTTAACTTTTTATTCATTGCTAATTTAAAAATATGAAGTTTCATGCACTTCTTTGCTTGGCCCATTTTTTTGCCCCAGAGTGTACACTATACACTATGTACATGTGTATGGAGTACCTAATTTTTGTAGGGTAGTAACGTCTCAAATCACTAACGTTTTGCACGAAACGGGAATGACAGGTCACCGCGCGGTACCTCACGAAACCGTGCCAGAACAGCCTCCACAGAAGCAAAATGAGCAATTTGCGTTTCGTCCCAAAATACTCCCTCCTAGTGCAAAGTCGTCATCCACGGTCATCTATGACTTAAGCGTTATCATCCCCACTGCTTTCACACACTGTTTTTGACTTTCTCAAATGATGTCATTTTGTTTGGGAACGATGACTTGACAAATTTCTATTTCCTTTTTTTTTTATAACTTGAAATAATGAAATAAAAACAATACTTTGTAGTACATTCAGACTTTTGGGCCCTACTGTAGTTATAGTTTCTCTTCAGTCATCAGTCATCAGGAGCACCCTTGCTACTCCGAAACTATTCTCAGCATGTAAACTTAACAAAAGTATTTTTAAAAATCGTAAACGTTAAAACTTGTTGTTGGCACTCTTATGCTGGCCCCTTTATAAACATATGTTGGCACTTGTATACTTTATTGCTGTTGGCGCTCGTACTCCGTAATGGATGCTCATTAATAATCATGCCTTTAGTACATGGGCATTAGTCCTAACACACTCCACACTGACATGCCAGTCTCTATCAGCTGTTTTGCAGTGTTGGCTTGGTGACCCTGGCATGCCGGATAAGGAATGATATGCCAGCCTGTGCCAACTCCCGCTGCCTCACGAGATCCGCTTCCCATCCATCAAGCCCCAAGCTTTGTGTCATGTATCTCTGTTTTTCAGACTGCGTTACTTAGGAGATGTTGGAGTAAAGAAAACACACAGGAAAACATTACGAGGAGCAAAGGAAGGGATCAGAGCTGATCGATAATCACCAAGAACACACATGACCATGAGGTGAACCCTAAAAAGGAGGTGTGTGGTGGCTGCTCTGTGTGTGTGTGTGTGTGTGTGTGTGTGTGTGAACATGGGAGCCGGTCCACTTCCTTTGCTCTTTTTGGTGATGAACTGACTGACAGCTAAATCTCTCCAGTTTATGCATTCACAAAGGTTCTATATTTGATGATCTTTATGAAAAAGGAATTATTATATCTTGTACTGTTTTGACATGGTGCCAGAGTTGCCAGTTTATCAGGTTAACTTACCACACAGGTCACTTTGTAGGTGTACAATTACTGATTGTAGCCCATTTGTTGCTATGCACAATGTGTCAGCGCCCGTCTACCCCTATCAAAGGAAAAGAACCCCCAAAGGACCACCACAGGCCAGATATTATTTGGGTGGTGGATCATTCTCAGCAATTCTTACTTTAGGCTAAGGCTGAATACACAAGCAAAACATTACTATTTATACAGCCACTGCAACAAGACAGTTATCCAGCTATTATGATATATTACTCTTATATATCCCTTATATTTAACCCTTAAATGCATAAACTGGGTTCACTTCATTTGCAGAGGGGCTGCAAATCTAGGATCTCAATCTCCTAGATGAAGAAAAAAAAAGAAAAACGCCATCTCTCTTGTCCATTCCCTCTGGGTTAATGTCATTTTGCAATATCGATAGTATTGATATTTTAATTCTATCCATATTTGGGATTTTACCAAGGGAGACTCTGGTTTTCTTCATGTCAAACCAGAAATCAGGAATGCCAGATTGACTGTCTCCAATCCAGTCACGGCTTAAAACCTTACCAACTGACTGAAAACCATATTGATCTGGCAACCCTGGTAGGAATGCGTGCAAGATCTGTGCATTTTCGTTAACCAGTGAAGGATGTCTGGAGTGAATTTACATATTTAATGAGGATATTCTGCAGCTAACTACTTGGCTCATGTTTGTAGATCAATTTGTGTTATATGAAAGTCCTGGCTCGGGGGGCGAAAGTCGAATGCATTTAAGGGTTAAAGGTTATGGAAAAAGTCTAAAGTCAAAATGATTAGAGTCTGTTTATAAAGACAAATATCCCCACCCACCTCCCTGCCCCTTATGGAGCTATTTCACACACATCCATCACCCACCAAGTGGGTCCCTTTTTTTTGACAGACTCACACACACTGTCATGAAATCTAATTTATTAACCTGATCTTGTAACCACATTAATGCCATGGAGTGTAAACCTGGAGGTCAATAGTACCAAGACCCTTAACATTACATGTCTCTGCTGATGAGGTGATGAATTTCTGTAAAGTATAACTAATGGGACTAAAATAGAAAAGCATTACAAGATTTACTGTCATGTGTACCTCTGCTGTCTGCTTTTTCCGGACACATGAATTTATAAAAAAAATTAAATAAAATAAGCATGAGTTTTGAAAACAGATATAACACAATAAATAAAACATCAAACATAAAAGACAGACATAACACAGGGGCAGACACACCACATTAAAACGCAATAAAGTAAAAAGTGTGACTCGGTCTACAGATAGAGAGAGAGAGAGAGGGATCAACAACGTCTAACTAAGGACAAGTGACATGAGACACGCAGGCAGGGCGACATCTGTTAAAACCTGACTAAACACCTGCACTTTAGAAATGCAATGTAATCAATTTGTGAGCTTATAATGAGTCTCTTAGAATGACACATTCCACCATCATGCTGGCATCAGAGCAAGCCAGACTGACATAAACAGCATCATAAACACATTAAAGCCATAAACCCATCAGCATTAGCGTTACGTATTTAAATAAGGGGCATGTGAAACAGAAAGGCAGTTCAGACCTATACTTTGCCCTGGCGGCTGAGGCAGTAAAGCGATTGTCTTCCCATTAATATCTCCACCAAGGTCAGAAGTGAGAACCCCTCTCATAAATCTACAAGAGTAGAGGTGGCTTTTTTTAACGGTTCCGCCACTTCGCTAGGAATAAAACCCAGGCAGACTCCATTATAATGTAATTGCACTTTTATGTTTTTAACTACTGACCTGAAAAGAACAACGGAACTTGTTTAACTGCGGCGAAGGCCTTTTATGACCATAGCTCCACTGGGAATGCTGGAAAATGTGCATGTGTGTTGGGGAAAGGTGGGGGGGGGGTTATCACGGGACTGTGCATGCACCCCACGGCGACGTATAAATGCATTTTTAACGAGACAATGCCGACATTCAAGCATGAGTGACCATGGCAGGCAGAGGCCCATGGGAGCGTCGTTAGAAGCGGCCAATATATGATGGGCAGTGACAGCAGAACGCATACGAGATGCAGGATTCCGGATGCATGTATCAGGTTCAGCTGCTCAAATTCATCCGGACCAAGGACCCTCTCCGCAACGTTTCGACATGTCATTCGGCTCAAGAGCGCACACAGACAGCGGAGGGACAAAGACAATAATAACTCCTAAAAAGGAATGACAGGGGGGGAAATATATATACCAGACAGCAGGCGCGCCGAAATAAATCTCATCCAAATCCCGCCAAGGTTGACACAAATAAAAAAGCAACAACAAATAAAAAGATGGAGGTGAAAAATAGGATCCCTTTTCCGTCCATGGAGGGCAGGTTTTATTGGCAAATGTTATAAGGGAAAATGTCACAGCGAATATGTGAAATATAAGCTGTACAAGGTCGTCGAAGTGTCCTGGAACTGCGGTTGAAAAGCCACAAGCTACACCATTAAGCTACACCATAACATGGACTAATACAGTATATGCATTAGGTGTGGATGTATTGGATATACTTGCTCTATGTGTGTATAAGGTTGGTATAATTGTGTGTTGCAAAAATGTCTGGAGACGTACTGTTTCGGAGGGACGGAGGCCTGAACAGCGCAGGCCGTTACCCATAATCCCACCCCGCCCCTTCAGATCGGCGGCTCCTTCATGGTGGTAATTGCATTTAAAGCCGGCTGATTAAATTTGGCTTTTCCCTCGTGCAATTGTTTCCTATGAATCTTTATGAAAAATGGCTCTGATTAAAGGCTTACAAAATTATCGAGAGCATCATCTGGATATTTATTCAAAGAGAAAAAAAAAGGAGGAGAAAAAAAGGACAGGAAAAAGAGATAGAGGGGAAAGTGGTCATGAGGGATAAAGATATTTCCTTTTCATTTAAACTCTCTCAAAATGCTGCCTTCAACTGCTGTCAGAATTAAACAGAGGTAAACATGAGTTCCCAGCCTAAAAGTTACAAATGAACAGCTGAACTTCATCATTGTTGGACAAAATGTAATTCTTTATTTTTCTATTAGTCGTCACCAATTATGCCATAGACACTGGCTTACATCTGTAACCGCTGGTTGAATGATGTGCATTTTACAATGCAAATGTTAGGAATATACCAAAAGAGATCAGGCTAGCTAACTAGCTGGTGTTAACGGCACACTTGAATGCAAATACGACTTTGCAAGTAAGAAAACAGGACAATCTGAGGACCACGTGAAGGCAGCATGAAGCCTGACTCTCCGATTCGTCATCGTATCTGTGTTGTGGTGCTGAATTAATTTCCCATTAGCAACAAAACCAGGAAATAAAGCACGGCATATTGATCATTTCAGGAAATGTAAGGGTACGTGTTGTACTAATCAGAGACAATAATGCATTGTGCATCAATCCTGTTTCTCTGAAATTGCTTGAGAGGCCCAGTGGAGTATTTAGACTCACTCAAAACAGACAGTGAGGCAGAGTGGGTTGGGAGCCGGGTTAGGAGAGGTTGAGTGTATAAGCGAGGGAGCGCTTCGTAAATGGTGCCGCTTTAGAGAGCGCTCTTCGCCTGCAATGCACAATGGCTCTTTAAGCGCACAATGGCTTAATCAGGCAGCTCGAGCTGCACACTTTAATGCAAAATAAAGAAACAAATTAAAACAGCGATGGAAACAGAGAGAGAGAGAGAGGGAGAGACGGAGAGAGAGCGAATGCTGGCTGTCAAGGGACGTTTTCGGTATTAGAGATGGGGGTTGGCGGGCCTCGTCGTCGCATTTCAATGAGCTCTGGAAGGCTGAGTTTTACTCCGAGGCTAGAAAAACAGTCACACTCAGTCTGTGGAGCTCCTGCATACCAATCAGTCCTTTCTGAAGGGGTCACATCTCAGCAAAGGTCATCGGTCAGCTGGTCAGTCGTGGCAATAGCCAGGGAAGAATGTATGGGTCCCATGGAGTCGTCCTGTTTCAGAGAGATGAGTGCTGAGACATCCAGTCATCGAATTAGGAGGATAGGAGGATTAGGAGGATAGCGCACAGGAGCACAGGTGGATAAAAAGTGTTCATCAGTTGTTGTTGCAAGCCATGATCCATGGCTACATACTGCTAATTAAAGTAGCTATATTCATGCAAGATGAGCCAAAAAATATGCATCCATATTAAAATGTAGAGGGTATTTTGAAGATAAATATGTCACCGCAGTGGTTCCTCAAAGGATTACACATTCGACCATCATACACTTTAAAAAAAGGCTCCATCTAAAGGCTCCTAAAAGAGTTGTCTCTCTGTGGAAACCCTTAAAGGTTCGATCTAGAACCCTACAACAGAAGGTTTCCCTTTCAGAAAAGGTCCCAAGTAGAAGCCTGAGGCTGAGAGATACAATGCTGTCCTACAGACTGCTATATAACATGACAAATGACATTAAATGGTAGTGTTATGCCAGAACGATCCTTTAAGAACCTGTGCTAATGACCAGAAGATCGTGAGTTTGAGTCCCAGAAGTGGCAAGTGATTGACGGGAATGAGCCTGTAACCAGAAAGTGAAATCTGACTCTGTACTTTCTCTTGTGTGTGAAGGGGTGTCAGGATATGCAAATATGCATCAATACAGTGGTCAAAGTAAAGTTTTTTTTAAATTCTATCCTAAGAGTCGAGACTCCCTTTGCTCCAGCCATCTCTTACCCTCTCACGCATTTAGCTGGTAGTATCAGCTGGGTCTTAATCCAGTTCAACTTATAAATTTAAAACAAACATTACTGGTTACTCAAGAGTGACAATTCTGTCAATAATTAAAGGTGGGGTCAGTGATTTTTAATTCAGAACACTTTTGGGAATGTTTGGCGAAGTTCCTGCAGTTTTTCTTTTCTTTCTTTCTTTCTTTTCCTTCTTTTTCTTTCTTTCTTTTTTGTGTTTTTTTCTTTCTTTCTTCCTTTACTTTCTTTCTTATTTTTTAACTCTCTCTCTCTCTCTCTCTCTCTCTCTCTTGTGCGCATGCGTGAGCGTCTGTGGAGTGAGTGAAGCGGGCGTGAGTGTGCTTTTTCTAGCTTTTTTGGTAGTTTATTAGTGTTTTCTTTCACTGGTTTTGTTCTAAACTAGTGTAGGAAACACAGAGTGAGGTAGTGAGCGGGTCACAGCACGAAGCTTAGGCGTAAACGCCGGCTTAAGCTGTGTATGGTAGCAGGAGTGGAAAATGGAGTACGAACAGCTTACTTGCCGGCATGGCGTTAAAGTGCCGGTTGGTGAAGAGGTGTCTGTGGAGGAAGTTAGTTTAGTTGTTGGGGAGGTGATGGGACACAGCAGCATTAGGTCTGCATCCCACATGAAGAGTGCTGCTGTTCTGTTCCTAGATAAAACAGAGAAGGTGAACACGCTGGTTGAGAGGTGGCATTGTGTCTAATAACTCACACACTTCTGTGTTTCCACTCGTCAATCTAGCTAGAAAGGTCACTCTATTGAACGCGCCACCATTTATTCGTGATGAAACTATGTGACGCGAATTTTCTCATCACGGCCAAATTGTCTAAGCGATCCGTAAAGTACCACTGGGTTGTAAATCCCTGTTTCTGAAACACGTTCGTATTTATGGTGTTGAAAAATGATGTGGCTGATCTCAAACTAGCGCTAAAGTTTAAACAACGCTAAACAAGCCTTCAGTAATGGGTGGAAACACAGAGGCTGTGGGTACTTCAACTCAGGACTCTAACGTACAGAAAGAACAGACAGAAATGGAAACAGGAATAAAAACAAAGAAAAGTCCAGAAGTGCCCAGGAAAAAAGCTCCAGTGGTGAGTGAATTTGAGGAGTCCACTGACTTTGAGAGGGAGACCTCGGATTCCTCACTAACGGAAACCAGTAAACCAGTGAGAATGAGATACAGGGGAGAAATTAACGTCTCCTCAATTAATATTAATGGGGTAAGAGATGCACGAAAGCGTGCGGCTCTGTTTGAGTAATTAAAAACTAAACCGGTAGATGTAGCTCTTGTGAAACTCACAGTGACCAGAGTAATGTAGTAGACTGGCAGAGGGAGTGGCACGGCACTGTGCTCTTAAGTCATAAGAGCTCCACTAGTGCAGGGTGGCCGTGCTCTTCTCCCAAAGCTTTCTACCACAGTCTTATGATTATGAGAAGGTGGTAGCAGGCTGGCTAACAGCTAAGTATAATAATAATATCGGAAACTATACCTAATGTGACACAGATCACTACTTAGTGTTGTCACACGCACAATGGCTCGCACTGCGGTGTGCGTGGACGAAGCGTGGAGGTCTCCATGGCGACGAACGCCACGCGCTCTGCATTGACGATCTGTTCCCTGTCATGTGAGTCATGTTGAGTGTTCCTCGTTTGTCACCCCTACAAATATCCCTGTGTGTCAGTCCCGTGTTGTCTTCTGTTTTGTGTGCTAGCACGCCGGTCACGGCGTGTCTTGTTGTTCTGTAAATTCGGTTCTGTGTTCTAATAAATCTGTGTAAAAGGCTTCACAAATGTGTCCTCGTCCAGCCCATACAAGTCGTGACAGAACAGAAGACCTACCATGGATACGGCGAGGCTTTCCGCCCAGGAGGAGTGGGAAGCAATGGCGAAACTCTGAACATACTTCTGAAAGCCGATGATCCGGTGAGGCTGGCGGCGATTCTCGTCGCGGCGGAGGAAGCCGCAGAAGAGAGGGGTACATCACGGTACCGAGCCAGCCGGTGGATAAAGGCGCCCGTCCCCAGAGAGCCAGCTAGCCTGGAGGAGATCTTTGCGGAGCTCACGGAGCATCAGTGCTGGCTGGACGATCTTGCCCCCTTCGTGGTGCTGATCTCGCCCCCGGGGACACTGAGGGATGGGCCCTGGTCCGCCAGGAGAGCGAGAAGAGGCAGGCTCGTATCAAACGCCTGGCTGCCCTGGTGGCGTCGTTCGCCGCGGCGCAACAGCTCGCCCCTACCATCGTGCCTCCAAGCCATCGGCAGCCACGGCCTGCTGCCCAGTTGATCGCGCCCCCCGAGACCCCCCAGATCACGCGTCCTCGACAATGCCATCGGTGCCAGCCACCTCCCAGGAGTGGAGGGGGAAGGTCCACTGGATTCTTTCTATGGACAGCCACGAGGCCGTTCCTGACGCCGCGGGAGGCGTGGCCAAATTCTCTGACGCCGCAGGAGGCGTGGCCGAGTGCCCTAACGCTGCAGGAGGCGTGGTCGAAATCCCTGACGCCGCAGGAGGCGTGGCCGAAATCCCTGACGCCGCAGGAGGCGTGGCCGAGTTCCCTGTTGCCGCGGAAGGCGAAAGTTAAATATCAGCTGTAACAAAAACAGAAAATTAAAATGTGTGCCTGTGTATTTACGAAATCTTTTAAGTAATAAAAATTCGATTACAATTTTTACAGGAATTTGACGGCCTTAATACACATACATACAATATATATATATGTATATAAAAATAAAATCGAGGAGGCAAAAATCATAATTTAATCATCAACTTTATTGTTTTAGATTTGTTTTTATTAATTTACCCACAGTAATATTTTCTTGACTGTTTTCTCCACACAAACACCAGCCATCTTCAACACACAATGAGGCCAAATCTCAAATAGCTTCCTATTCACTATACACTCACTAAGCACTTTATTAGGAATAATATACTAATACTGGGTAGAGCCTTCCTTTGTAGCCCATCCGTCTCAAGGTTCTACGTGTTGTGCATTCTGAGACGCTTTTCTGCTCACCACAATTGCACAGAGTGGTTATCTGAGTTAGCGTAGCCTTTCTGTCAGCTCCAACCAGTCTGGCCATTCTCCACTGACCTCTCTCA
>JAOUQW010000046.1:1392258-1406786 GCA_028565825.1 Olivaichthys viedmensis | reverse complement strand
CAAACAACATGCAGGTGGGAACAATCACATCACGGGACAACAGACAAGAAACACAATCACACAAGCACGTGGCGGTCATCGTCATGGCAACCGCCACGCTATTGTCTCGCGCTCAGCCGGGCGCGTGACAGTAACTATCAAAAAACCCTTGATGGACCTTTTTTCTAAGAGTGTAGCAGGTCAATAAAGCCTTTAGTATTTTTATATACATATATTATTTATTTATGTATTATATACTTATACTTATACAGACCAGTCTAGTTTTCCCATATTAAGGTTTCTGTGACTGCAAAGAGAATTTAACATGTGAATCAAACCCTGAACGATGGACAACTCTTGATTCAAACTGATAAAAAATGATAGCTTGATTGATAGATTAAAAAAAAACTTTGTAGTTAGTGTTAGTGGTTGCTCTAAATGGTAATTGCTACTCATTACCATGACCAGTCAAACAAGAAGATGCCCAAATGTTTAGGGGAACTATAACTGATATCTGTGGAGGCATCGCAGAGAAAAGCTGTAAAACAGACATTGCTTATTTCAGGTCTAGAGCTTTAGATTAATCACACAAGACACGAGATATCAATTGCATAAGAAAAAATGGAAACTTTGGGAAAGTGAAAAAAAAAGGTTTGATTTTAAATACAGTATTACATACTGACTTTAAACTAACTAGTGAGTGAGGGTTACTGTGCATTGACATAATCATTCATAATATCAGAATATCATAATCTTTTAAATTAAGTCATCATGGAACTACATTTAATAATCACAATGGTGTTATAAGATGCTGTATAAGTGTATTTATTTATTATTGAATGAAAATACAGAATAATTAGTAGTTATAATCTAGAAATTAATACTGACTACAGTAATGGCTTTCTAAATGATAAAATGCATGGAGTTGTGCACCCGACTCTACCTGTTATTATATGTTAATAGTGGCTGCCTTGCTTAATTGCCTCCTGTGCTGGCTGCGTGTTTTGGGGCCAGTCTGTCAGAAAAAGGAGAGGACCCCTTTAATTGCTTCACGAGCAGTCTTGCATCCACACTGTTCACCTGAGACTCAAGAGGACATGCGCAAAGTTGAACCCGTACATTCAAAAATTGAGGTTGCTAACCTTGGGTAATGGCTGGCTATTTTTCAAATGAATGTTCGAGATCTCTGAAGTCAGCTTTTTTCTGCCATATGTTTCTGGAATGAGGCTGAAAAAAAAGGGTTTCTCCTCGCTATTAACATGGGGAGAAATAAATAAATAAAAGAGTGAAGAATTCATGATGCCAGAAGGCTGGAAACAGATGGAAAATGGCTGGTGTACAAATGCTGTGTGGGATGAAAGCAAAAGAAAGTGGGATTACAGCTCTTCAGTACTACAGAACAAGGGGAACATTAGGACATAGGCTCATTGATGTGGCACAGTACTTCGATAAATCATATACATGAATCAATATAACAGTATACTCTGTCACTGCTTAGACTAATTATAATAAATGTGTAATCGAGCTGATTTAACGATCACTTAATTTGAGGGATAATGTGTGCTATGAGAGACATCCACAAACTCTGCGAATGAACTTAAAGTCAAGACTTTAATTACAGAACTCTTGCAGTGCTCATCATCTCTTTAATAAAAGCTAAATCCAAAGGCCCCGTCTCCATGTCATTAAATATGGTATATGAATACGGTGTTAGTGCTGGCTAGAGCAACGTCTTTTCTGATCCAAATGGAAATGATAAGTGCTGATTGAAACGTTGACTACTCCTGAGAGGGATGCATTGGAACTTGGCCCACAAAATCATTACTTTTTTTATGGGGCCCTTTTCACTATTACATGCACTGGATGTTAATATAACTTAGTGTGCTTGGATGCCTGTACTCTATTAATTTGGTTTTATTGCCACTAAATTAGGTTCAGTTACCCCCTCTGGCAGCAAAACCTAATGTGCATGAATATAATTCATGCGCCTAAACATTTGCACCACAAATATTCCGCTCACACAAATGTCAATTACCTGCTATGTGCACTCCACTCTGGCTTCCATAAAACGCCTGCACTTTGCCCATTTATATTTAGGAAGGGGTTATGCTAGTCAGAAAAAGTCTGCCGGCACTGCCAGGGCACCTTGTACTCTGAGCTGATAAAGTTACGCAGTGAACAATTTCCTCTGAGAATTGTGTTTTCTTAATAATGTCACCTTGCCACACCAAGGAAAAAAATGCTGGAGCAATTTCACTTTCATCCATTAACAATATCTTTTAGTGCTGTTATTATATCTCTACCGGTGCACATTTTACATTGAAGAGGTCGAGCCAATGATGAGAAGACATCACTTTGGTAGCGTTCCTGATTGCATTTGTGTAGTGAACTATGAAGAACGCAGACAAAAATATAGTAAACCTTTTGCTTTTTTAGAAACATTTCCACTTGAAAGATGAAAGCGAAACATCAACATATAGTTCATTAGTACCTTTAAGCATTATGGTTGAGCGTGTGGTTAGATTACATAGTGCATCTGCACTTTTTATGCCTCATTGTTTATATTTTTCTCCCTAAATGGGCTGTGATGCTTGAGAGCCAGAGGCACTATGATATAATTGCAGAGTCTGTTTAATTAGGCTGTTGCAGGAACCATTGACATAAACCATAGCAGGAGTCACAGCACCGCCAGTCAAGGTTAGCATAGGCAGATCTGTAATACAGAGTGCCACTCGTGTCTATGTACTTGCTAGATGTTACGCACACGCTGGCTCGCGCTTCGGTGCGCGTCACAAAGCGTGGCGGTCGCCATGGCGGCGAGCGCCACGCTCTGTGTTGATGATCTGTTCCCTGTCACATTAGTCATGTTGAGTGTCACCAGCTGTTCCTCATTTGTCACTCCTACAAATATCCCTGTGTGTCAGTCCTGTATTGTCTTCTGTTTTGTGTGCTAGCACGCCTGTCACGGCGTGTCTTGTTATTTTGTATATTCGGTTATGTGTTCAAATAAATCTGTGTAAAGGCTTCACATTTGTGTCCTCCGTCCAGCCCATATAAACCGTGACAAGTGTGTGGAGGAGATTTGAATTGCACAAGCAGTGCTTTAGATAGAAACCACCCTGAACCAGATCCAGCATCAAGGCGCATTTTAAACAATTTTACTAATCCCCATGAGTTGGCTGATGTATGGCGTGTCAAACATGGTACTGTTAGACAGTTCACCTGGACACATTGTAGGGGTAGGTACATTTCAGTGGCCCGGCTTGACAGATTGTATTGTTTTAAACATCATTTACAGATTTTTAAGTCATGTACAATAACGCCAGTGGGGTTTTCAGATCACAGTATGGTAACGGGGGGGTATTTATTAGCACTCTTAAACCCAAGAGTGCATACTGGCATTTTAATACTTCTCTTATTAATGATGTTCACTTTACACACTGTTTTAAAATACGTCTGGGGACAGTGGAGGTTAAAAAAAAGCCCAGCTAGCCTCACTACAACAATGCTGGGATATAGGAAAAATACAAATACAACAATTTTGTAAACAGGACACTCTTAATGTTACAGAGAGCACAATCCGGACAGTTAAAGAACTTGAAACTCTAATAAATGAAAATAAGGCCTTAGTTAGTTGGGCTCAGACACTCCAGAATAAGAAAAAAGCACTAGCTGATCTATTGGGTTTAAGAGCACAGGGGGACATTGATCAGATCACAGTTTCAGAACATCTCTAAAATGATGCCCCGTCTCAGTTCGTTCTTCTTTAGTCTGGAAAAATGGACAGAGTAGCTTCATTCATTGCCTTTGCTCAACTGATGGTCAAGAGCTCAGGGAGCCAGCAGAAATCAGGAGGAGGACTGTGGAGTTCTTCTCCGAGCTCTACCTCAGTGAGCATAGAGAGGATCAGGCAGTGGCACAGCAATTTTATGATGGCCTGCCACAGGTGTTGGTGGAGGCAAATGAAGAGTTGGAGCAGCCAGCAACTATGCAGGAGTTACTGATGGCCTTAAAGGGCATGGCAAATGGGAAAGCTCCTGGCATTGATAGTCTCCCTGTTGACTTTTATAAGTCGTTTTGGGCTGTAGTGGGGGAGGATTTGCTAGAGGTACTGTGTGACAGTTTAAGCCGAGGTCAGCTATCCCTGAGCTGCAGAAGAGCAGTTCTCACCCTACTGCCCAAGAAGGGAGACCTCAGTGACTTAAAGAACTGGAGACCGGTGAGTCTGCTGTGCGCTGACTATAAGATCCTCTCAAAAGTTTTGGCAAACAGGCTAAGGAAGGTGATTGGGCAGACCATACACATGGATCAGGCCTATTGTGTGTCTATTTTTGATAATATTTATCTTATTAAAGATATTCTGGATGTGTCTGAACTTGGTGGTCTTCAGTTTGGGTTAATTTCATTAGACCAAGAAAAGGCATTTGATTGAGTAGAGCACCAATACCTAATACACGTTTGAGGCATTTGGGTTTTCCCAAACATTTATTTCCATGTTAAAGGTGCTATATAATGACATTGGGAGTGTACTAAAAGTCAACGGTGGTTTAAGCACTTCTTTTAAAATAGAGAGGGGGATCAGACAGGGCTGATCTCTATTAGGGATGCTGTACACTATTGTAATTGAACCAATGCTTAACTGTTTTAGAAGGAAACTTGCAGGGGTACACCTTATAGACAACATACCACATTTTTACCTATCAGCATATGCAGACGATGTAATCGTTGGTGTAACAGGGGATGAAGATATTAATGCTTAACCTCCATAATGACAGATTTTAAAACGGTGTCATCAGCCAAAAGAAACTGGGGAAAGAGTGCAGGGTTATTGGTAGGCAAGTGGCAGGGGTGGGAGCCAGTCCTACCCGAGGGATTACAATGGTCAAGGGGAGGTTTTAAATATTTAGGAGTTTTTAGGTGAAGAGGCCAAGGTAAAGAAAAACTGGGAGGGGATTCTAGAATCTTTTCAAGATAGGCTTGGAAAATGGTGAAGGATTTTACCTTGTATGTCTTTTAAGGGAAGGACGCTAGTAATTAATAATTTGGTAGTGTCCACACTTTGACACCGCCTGGCTGTACTTGACCCCCCAAGAAGACTTTTAAAAGGTCTGCAGGCTTTTATTCTCGACTTCTTTTGGGACAAGTTGCATTGGGTTCAGCAGGGTATTTTATATCTGTCAAAGGAGGAAGGGGGTCTTATTCATTTAGAAAGCAGAAAAGCAGCTTTTAGGTAATAGTTTTTACAGACGTTTTTATATGGTTCTAAAAGTGGAAGCATATTGCAGGGGTTACTCTGTGCTGGGCTGGAGGACTCGGATTGGAGCAGACCCTTTTCCTCCTGAAGACTGAAGAGCTGAATCTCTATGGACTTTCTCCGTTCTACATGAGTGTTCTCAGAGCTTGGGAACTCTACAGAGTGAATAAGCAGGCCTCCAGCTCATCTCTGCACTGGCTGCTACAGGAGCCGATCATCCATGGAGCACGGCTGGCTCTCACAGGAACAGCCAGTATGTCAGAGACTCTAAAAGTGTCTCGAGTAGTGACAGTGAGACAGCTGGTCGAGGCTGCTGGTGTTAACCTGGACAACACAGCAGCCTTGGCACAAAAACTGGGCCTAAGATCCATCAGAGTCACCACACGTATCCTGGAGAAAGTAAAAGAGACACTGACCAAGGAGGACAAGAGGCTTTTTAATGTTTTAGAAGCACTGTTTAATTGCTTTGACGAACCTTTTAACCTGCATGTTTTCATTTTTGGGTTTCCTTATTGTAAAAAAAGGAGGAAAAAGTGCCAACTGATTAGTTTTATCCTAGGCCAAACTAAAATGGCAAAAAATATGGTTGAAACAGGACAAAATCATCATGTGTGTTTTGTTTTAAAAAAATCTTTTAAAAGCAAGGATATGGCTGGATTTTTGATTTTATAAATCCATGAAGAATTTGGCAGATTTTGAAAATGTGTGGAACTATGGAGGAGCCCTCTGTAATATTAATAATAATGAATTAACCTTTGCTGACGTGATCAAATAATGTGGATGTAAATTATGGAACTGTTCAAAAATTATTGCTAATAAAGGACTGTTAAAAACTCTCTCTCTCTGACATTTTAGAAACACGAGATGTGTCATGTGACTGGTGGGAGCAGAAGTAATTGGTTTATCCCTCTTAAATGTTTCATTAACATTTCTCAGGGTCGTGTGCAGGACAAAACACCATCGGATTACATGGTTATGTGTGTGTTTTGAACATTATGTGTGTGTGTGTGCATGACATTAATATGACTTGTGCACAAGTATGTTTGCATACATATTCAGTGTGTGTGTTGTTTGCATATATTTGATGTGCAGGCATGATCAGAGAGCGTGTCGGGTTCTCCATTGGCTGCTCAGTGTGTGTGTGTGTGTGTGTGTGTGTGTGTGTGTGTGTGTGTGTGCCTTAATTACCAATGTGACGGGGCCGACTCCTGTCCTGACTTACACCCCTGCCAGTGTGAGAGTCATCGACAGTAACAGCCTCAGACATGATGTCATCAGACAATCCACCTGATATCAGATCAGTGTTATTTATCCTTAGCCATCGACTGTAATATATGTATGTGTGTGTGTGTGTGTGTTTAGTCCCGACTTCTAGCTCCCTCTGATTCAGACACTGACCTGGTTTCCAGTTGAAATAAAATATCACTGCAGGGCTTGAGACACAGAGCGATGACCATGTTTTGATTATTAATTGACATTAAAATTCTTCGCATGTCTCGCATTAACTTTTAATGAGACGACGAGATGAAGACAGAATCTGCTCGCGGCTGTAGGCAGAGTTCGGAGGTGAGATTGACAGGAATACACTCACGTACACAAAAATACGCACGCGCACACACACACACACACACACACACACACACTGAGACAAACAAACACACATGCACAAAGCAGGGTGAAGTGTGTAGACAGACTGAGGTTAGTCTGGTGCAGTTTAGCCCTGAAGCTGGGTTTGCTGTTAGTGCTGAATTATTTAACACTGAAGCTACACACCGCTCTACTTACATAACCTCCAACTCCCTGCTCGTTTTTACTCAAACACACACACACACACACACACACACACATGTGTGTATGTGTGTGTGTTTGGGCGGGGGGTGTTTATGGAAGTTCAGCTGGTTTTGTGTTTCTGTACATTAGGTTGATGTGTATGTGAGTATGTGTGTGTATTTTTTTGTAAGGTAGGTTTGTAGGTGTACATGTGTGTGTTTCTGTATGTTAGGTGTGTTGTGTGTGTGTGTATGTGTATGTGTGTGTGGGTGTGTGAATGTGTGTGTGTGTGTGTGTGTATGCGTATGTGTGTATGTGTATGTGTATGTGTGTGTGTGTATGCATATGTGTGTGTATATGTGTGTGTGTGCACACACTCCACTCTCCCCTCCTTCTATTCACAATGGAGACAAACAGAGCTGCACACCGGCTGTATTAAAGTTTTTATAAGACTGAGACACACACAAAAAGAACAAACAGAATCAGTAACACCACACTATAGTGTGTCTTCATACGTATCCATGGTTACTGCCAGTCGCCCATAAGATCAAGTCCAGACAACTTCACAACATGGGACAGAATCAAATCCAAAGTAAATTTAACACACATGTTCACCTCTAGGCCCCAATTAAGCATCTTCTTATTTAACAGCTAAACACACTCCAACACACACCTACATCTTATCCGCTAATGGCAACAAGAAGCTCAACAATTCCTGTGAACCAAAATTCATCAAATGCTATTGATCCCTCCTCCTGATGCACATGATACGTGTAACACTTTCAACCCCTTTGCGTTTTTACCCCTTCAGTGTAGCCTACAGTGGTTGTGAAAAATACAATCCCAAAGCAACATCAGGTTTTAAAGCATTTGCTTTATTGTATGGCCTGCTTTTGTCTATAGCTAGGATTCCAGAAAGATTTGAAAAATGGAGAGCATCTCAGACTTGAAATGTACACAATAACCCCCCTTACCCCCAATGTACACAAGCAGCCAAGACATGTTTGGTTTCCAGTTTTTCACTAGATCTTAAACAGACTTGCTGATGTGGTTTCTGACACTGTGTGACACACTGCCATATATAAAAAAAAAAACAGACAAAACCAGACTCATGTAGGAGGCATAGTCCAAAGTTTGAAGGAAGAATTGTAGGTTACAAATGATTTGAATGATAATGTAGTTCCAATATGGCTTAGATATATTTATTTTTTATTACAGCCTTATTCTGCGATTTTGTGAAAATCTTTGTGCAAAAATGCTATTATTGAGCTTAGCGAACGTCTTTTGATGGGAGTGTGTGATGATTTAGACATGCAGTTTAGACAGTGCTACACAGAGCCACGATTCTATCGACAGCGGCAAGCGACACGGCAACAGAGTGGCAAGAGACATTTAAATTGAGATTTTCTCAATTCTACGCAAATTACGTAAAACGCGGTAAAGCTACAAATCCAAGAGATTGGCTCCAATGAAATTCTACGGCACGGTTTGTCCGTTGTTCCCCCCAAACCTCTACTCTCACAACATAAGTTCCTACCTGCGTTTAGTTCCCATTCCACCGCATTTGGCGCTCAGAAATGGATCAAAAGCCACGGTGTCGTACTTTCCTGGGTTTAACTTAATATAAAATACATTTTAAACAAAAGTAACATGCTGATGTGTCTAAATTTTATAGTAGAGTGTATACATTTTTGGCCACTACCATCTCATGTTAGAACTGAAAAAAGACAGGCAGTGCACGCCCACAAGCGACAAACTGCAAGCGATATGAGCAACTCAGGGTTAGTCTTGTAGCTCCAGTGCAAAACAAAAGACATTGGACACCAAACCTGTCTTGGTTTATGACATTTAAAATTGTGTCAATATTATTTTTGGCTAAATTGTTCCTTTCAGAGTTAGCACTATGGGCTACATGCATGGATTGTAACCTGCCTCACATGTAAGTTGTTTTGGATAAAAGTGCTAAATGACAAAAACGTATCTTCTGCATCTTTGCCTGATGTGGATTACATAACACCTTTGTGTCACACTCCCGTTTCCTATAGTCTGTGTCACGGTGGCGCGGGGGTGCGGACACATGCGCGAGGCTTCGCTTCTTACATTTAAACATATTTATTAGCTTTTTCAAAGACCGGGTTTACAGACATCAAAAACACAACACACGCCACAACAGGCGTGCTCACACACAAACAACTAGAGACAACACAGGACGGAAACAAGCGGGTATTTAAACACTTAATAATCAAGAGACGAACAAGGAACAGCTGGGGACATTTAACAGCACTCACGTGACAAAGACAACGAAACAAAAACACAAGCGCGTGGCGGCCGTCGCCATGGGAACGTAGCCCGCTATCAATTCAGAGGCTCTGAGTCCCCTAGAACCTAAGGGCCCTCTTTACTGTTCCACTTTATTGTAAAGTAAGCTACCCACTGCTCCAAGGCCTGATTGGGTTTTCTTTTCACTTCAGGCTACTTTCTACTTTGTCTTCTTTTCCCCGATGATTTTTAGCTCCCTGCCTGTACTTTTTATTGTAAGTGAGGAATTGAGTTATAGTTTAAACACGGGGTTCTTTGCTCATTCTTATTCCCACATCTGAAAGAGCAAAGTGGTGTTTGAAGCCAGGAGATATGTTTTAATCATTCAAATTCTTAATGATGACACTGGATCCATTATTAATGGACCCGGTTCCTCCAGTGTTCTCGGCCGGGCAAATGGGGCATTGAGTTTCGGTTCCACTCTCTCCATTTGATCTTTCCGTAATTATGCTTTTTTCATCCAAAGTTTAATATGGAGGCCCTTGAAGAAGGATTCTTCTGCTTTTTTTTCACTTTATTTCCCAAGGCTTTGTTTCTTTTTTGTTCCTCCCATCTCTTCCTTGCTTTCATCTTCATGCAACTGGAAGAAACACGTGTAAATCTTTTGTTAGCGTCCGGTGGAAATGCTGTGAAAGCTATGTAGAATTTCAGGCCACGCCTGAAACGTTTCTGCCTGGTTTCACATAAAATTCTCCGACGTGCACAATCAACTTCACTTTCCTTTTTCAAGGTTATGTTCGTGCCAGTGTGTTCACTCATGAGTGTTCAATTTTGTCTGCTTTTACCCAAAGAACCCATTGACCTTTGTTTCATTATTTTAAAGTACCCCAGCACACAAGAAATGATTTAAAAAAAAATCATCTTGGATGGCTTCTAATGATTATCTTATGATTGATTGCTATTTGCTATTAGATGTGTTATTACAAATTCCCATTTTTCCATTTAAAACAAAGGACGAAATTACATGGTAAACTTCTAGCTACAGAACCTGCGTGCTCATCTAGCTAGGTAGCTAACTTACTATGTGCTAACATTAATTGCACTATAGTACAATTGTGCATTACCAGCAAGCAATGTCAGTAAATTCTTTAGTACAAGTCGATAATTTAACTTAATTCAACAATTCACCAATTTTGGTGAAGAGATGTCTCCTTTTCAGACTTCAGTCAGAGGTTTAGACATTAGTATTTCCTCATTGTGGCCTCTCACCATTGCTAATAGCATAGCGAACCAGTGTAGTGGTGGAAAGGGGTTTGGTTGAGATGGCAGGAGGACATGGGGGCATTTACAATTTGCATATTCATGCATATTCATATGTCATTGCATCCTTTATGAGAGTAAAGGTGTAGAGATTGTCCTAAATTAGTTTTAGTAGTTGAAATTATATTAAACAATTTATTATTCAACATAGATTGTTGTTAATGGTCTACATTTACATGATCAAAGGTACTTTAAAAGTGGAAGGTTGGCATACATTTGATCTCATAAGACTGGGCCACATCATCCACAGCTATCTTGAGGAAGACCACGCTTTTATTTTCAGACAGAGCAATCGTCTGGTACGGTCCACACCACATGGACGTGAAGTCAACCACAACGACCGCATCCCCTGCTTCGGCCAGAGCTTTGTCAAAGCCATACAATTATACAATATCTTCTGTAAACGTGCATGGTTAATTTTCACATATGCTTCCATTACCATCAATTGATTCACGAGGGTATGTGGGGGGGTCAAGTGTCTCCAGTAATGAAGACTTTGAAAGTGCTGTAATTTGCCATCAACATATCATCATGTTCTTTATTCCATTTCTTATTCAAGTCCCACGTGCCTTCATTAATGAGAAACCAGTCAGCAAAACAAGGGGAACTAAATGACTATGGCAAACTGAGAAGCAATCGAGCAAAACTGGCTGCTGGTTTATTGTTTGTAACAATGTGCCATTTTCTCTGAAGTTTAATCAACGGGCACCTGTTTCAGCTGCTGAAAATGAGGACTTTCTGTTTCTGCTGTTTTACAGAGAACCGCTCTGTTTTCACATCTCAGGCATCAATGGAGTGGCAGGCACAGATCATGGATGAGGAGGATGCCACTGACATTGGTATCACCCTTTCCACCTGGACAACCGCGCATTTACGCCACTGCTTACTGTGGTGTTACATCTGCGCTGAAAGATTAATAAAGCAGCGCGGACAATGCGGATCTGGAGCTCTGATGTCCTTCGGTTGAGCATCATCTTCCCCCCACCCAACACGCCTCAAAGGGTGAAATATTGAGTATGACACAAGCGTAATTGCATGGGAAGTAATCAATTAGACACACAATTGGAAGTGACCCAGGGTCTGGAATCTGCCGAGTGGAAGATGGAAATGAGTGTTGTACAGGAATCAGCTAAAGTCAATTTCTCTTTCTCCGATTGGCTCCCCAACAGGGATTAAAGCCAGGCCAATAGGAGGATGGGGGAGATAGAGAAAAAGAGAGAATAGAGTGAAAAGGACAGAGAGAGAGAGAAAAAGACATACTGTCGGAAAAAGGTACTGCACAGATACAAAAGTAAACGTACCCTCAAAGGTACAGCATTGATTTAGAGTCAACTTATGTACCTTAAATGAGTTGTAAAGGTATACTACATCCAGTACCCCTCAAGGGTACCACCTCAGTGACAGGCACTTGTACCGTGAAGGGTACTGAACTTTTTTTTCTAACGAAGGAGAGAGAGAGAGAGAGAGAAACAGACTGAGGAGAGCAAAGAGGGAAAGAAAGACAGAGAGTGAGACAAAGAAGAAACAGAGTGAGAGAATGAAATGATGGAAGATAAAATACACAGAAGACACAAGAGAGATGGAGAGAAATGGAGGGAGAAGAGAGGAAAAAAAGAAAGACAGAAAGAGACAAAGACAAAAGGTAGAGAAAAAGACAGTCTAAGAGAATTGGATAATAGGAGAGAGAGAGATAGAAAGAGAGAGAGAGAGATGGAGAAGGGTAGAAAGAGAGAGAGAGAGAGAGAGAGAGACATAAACTGAGAAAAAGAAAAGGCAATGAAAGGAGTGAATGAGTGAGAGACATAAGACAGATAAGAGAATGAGGGAGAGAGAGAATTGAATTGAGAGAAAGAGAGAGGAGAGAGAGAGAGAAAGATGGAGAAGGGGAGAAAGAGAGAGAGACATACTGAGAAAAAGAGAAGGCAATGAAGGGAGAGAATGAGTGAGAGACATTCCAGATAAGAGAATGAGAGAGATAATTGAATTGAATTGAGGGAGATAGAGAGAGAGAAAGAGAGAGAGACAGATGGAGAAGGGGAGAAAGAGAGAGAGAGAGAGAGAGAGAGAGAGAGAGAGACATAAACTGGGAAAAAGAGAGAAGGCAATGAAGGGAGTGGATGAGTGAGAGACATAAGACAGAGAGAGAGAGAGGTTTGTACTCATCCAGCTGTGTGTGTGTGTGATTTTCATCTCTCTCTCTCTTTTGTCTCTCCTCTCCTGTGCGCTGTTCTTCCACGGCAGTTTCACGACACACTGCACACGACTCATCGAGGTTAATGCGCCATCATTGAGATTTTCTCCATGAACAGACCTGACCACTTTGAAGAACACGATGTGCTGTTAAGATCTTTGTGTGTGTGTGTGTATGATGAGCCATCCTATAAATATCAGGGTCTGACTGCTCGATCAGTGGACGGATAAAAATCGGTCGATATTAAGGCGGAAATCGGTGGAGGGTAGTAAAATGATAATAAAATGTGAAATAGGACTTAACAAAACCAGAGAAGGACCAAGGGAATAATGTTAGTCATGTGTGTGTTTGAGTGAAAAACTTCTCAGCACGAGAGGACCAGTTGTGAGAGGCTTTCTATTGACGTGATTTCAAGTTGCCTTCGATTAAAAGATGACGACAGTGCTTAATTGTTTTATCTCATAGTCGGGATGTTGTCCTCTTTTGGGAAACTGGATATCCTTGGGACATCATTTCATCCAGAAACTTGACAATCGTATTGATACATATTTTTATGATCATCTGTAAAAAAATGTTTGCACAACATAACAGAAAAAAATGGAGTCCACAAGCAGCAGGAGTGTTAATACGTGGCCATCCTTCTACTAAACAAAAACATGCGCTTTCCTGATACCCATTGCATAACAGGTCCACCAGGAAGTGACATGATTGGCATCACCTCCTGCCAATTGAAAATAGCTGCATTGGTCGGGCCAGTTCTTATCTGCTGTTAGTGATGTGTGGTTGAGGGAACAGATGGATGCAGTGTCCATGGATCCACACAAATATACATATACCAATTATTATGTACAAACACGCCCACATTATGGAGAACAAATATGGCAGGTGGAGATACAATACTTTCTGTGCGTTAAAAGCGGCAGACAATAGTGGCAAATTATCGAATAGGGACCCACAAGGACAATAGCAAGAAGCAAACTAGCATTAAAGAAGAGAAATTAAAAGAGAATAAAAACCTGCAAAATTGACAAAGTGTAAATTGAGGCTGTTATTATTTTGGAAAGCCAGTAGGAAGTAATTACCAGCCGAATACACTGGAGCCAGACTTTTCTGCTGTCCAAAAAATGCTTGAATGTGTAAAAATGGATGCCTATGAAAAAAAGATTCCTCTGAAATCACCATCCAAGTGGTATTTTAAAATGTCATGCAGCGTGGCTTATTTTAACTCCTGCCTGAGTACGAGGGTGCAGCATAAGCGATACCGGTTAGTGGCCTTCACAGGCTCAGTGTGGGGCAGAGAAGGACAGACAGGGACAGAGAGAAACAGAGGATAGACACATGGGCATGAAGCAGGAATGAAACAGGAATGAAAGGGACAGATGGAGGAGGGGGAAACTGATTGGACAGAAGGGACAGACTGAGGGAACAGACAGAGTAGAGATAAGGGGGCAGAGTGGAGACAAAGGAGGCAGAGGAGAGAGACAAAAAGTAGAAACAGGGATGGAGGGGAGATATGTAAATAGAGTGGAGAAAGCGAGGGGACAGTGGGGACAAACTGGGGACAGAGGAAAGAGAAGGGAATGGAGGGGAGAGACAGAAGTGATGGAGAGGCATGGAAATGTGATAAAAAAAATGCCAGGTGGGTGTGGTCTAATATTCTAATGAGCATGCTTGATTGACATCCCTCTGACCGACACTCCCAGGCTGTTACACCACTCAAGCAGAACTAAACACAACGGCACAAGTAGGAGATTC
>JAOUQW010000046.1:1362432-1374895 GCA_028565825.1 Olivaichthys viedmensis | reverse complement strand
ATTATTTTATTTTGATTTCATATTTTCATAAATTTGTAATTGCCCTAAGACTATTGCTTTAAAACAAATGGTGTTTACAAGACTGTAATAATCTGAACATCAACATAACAAGTCAAGTTTATTTATAGAGCCCAAAACCACAAGGAGTGGCTTTAGTGGACTTTACAGGCCTTCAACAATCAATGACCCCATGGTATTAGACCCTCCATTAAGCCATATTGGAAGAAATCTTGTAAGGGACGATTCATGAAAAGATCCACAACAAGAACAACAAGAATAATCAGACCCTTGATCATGAGTCCACCAAAACAGGCCCTTAGAGATGAGGGTCCTGCTGTCGCTTGGAATACTCTGTATTAACGAGAGGCTGGATGTCAATGTAAAGGTCTGGAGGTCCTTCAAGGTAAGTGGTCTTCTTGTCTTCAGGACCATGCTCTGGCACAGGCTCATGAAAATGAGGGAGAAACAACAGTGCAATAACCAGATGTAAATTAGCATATAGTGGTCATATGAGACTTGTGCATTTAAGGAGACCAGAGGGCTTCCTGAGACATCAGCTCTTCTTTATTACACCGTCAACAAACTTGAGTGATTTGTATGTGAATGGAAAGAAGACAGCACTAACCTCTTAATTTTTTAAGCCCTGGGTATCCTAACCAGCTCTGTACCACTCGTATCTGAGTGGTGAACCCATGTGGACTAAAATAATTGTACTTGTGTATTGTTATTAGTTTCATATATAGACTAGAGTTAAAGACTAGGACTTTTGTCAGCTTTGTCTGTCAACAGTTTTATGATGCATATGAAACTATGCTCATTAACTTGGTGTCTCTTTGATCTGTTTAAGCAAAATGTCTTCTGTTACCACATGCTCTGTTTGTCACATCTGTGGTCTGTTTCACTGGGTGAGATTCTCCATGGTTTGATATTCTCATGAGAAACCCATGTGGCACGATAACAATCCAGTCATATAGTGTCTAAACCAAATAGGCCTATCAAATGCATTCTCTTAAGAAAATTGTATAGAACCTAATGGATGTTGACGTGATAAGGTAAGGAATAGTAGTTGCCGTGGAAGGTGAAGAACATTGGTTTGAATCCTGCTTGAATACCTAAGTACAGTCAAGTACAAAAGTCTGCATACCCTCCGAGCAAAATAAAGAAGGCAAAGAAATTTTATAGCAACAAGACATTTAATGTCTGGTTTCACAGAAGTTCCTTCATTATCACAAGTAACAAAAATGGTCAAATAGTGTACGTTCTGATATTAATAGTGAAGAAATCAAAATGCTATCAGTTAAAAAAATGTGCATCTCCGTTTCTGAATGTGATATAAATATTCGCTAAAAACTTGTAGGCCCACCCTTTGCCTTTATAACGTCCTCCAACCTCTTTCATATCCTCTGAGCAGTTTTGGGCCCTCTCGGTTGTAATATTCGGGCCCCACATTCTTCCTGACATCTCTGTTCTAATTCTGCCAAATTTCTTTTCAGTCAGTCTTTGCCAGTTCTTCTCGACATATCTTTTATGTCTCTGCCAGATGTCATGCACTTCAAATCAGGTCTGGAGGCTGAAAGGGGTCATTTCAAAGCTTTGACAAATTGCTTTTAATTTCTTTCTAACTATTTTTCTGTTGATTTCGCCTTATCAGTTTGGATTGTTTATTTGTAGATTAATTGTAAAATAGTGGTACATTTTCCTTTTTTACATTAAAAAACCATGGGGACGCAAACATTCACCCTCACTTTATATCCCTTGGCATTATTTATAGTTCCTTTGCTATAAATTCCTGAGCACAAAAGCATATTGGAGATGTTTATTATCAGAATAAGTACTTTTCAAATGAATGGTTTTATTACATATCAAAGTTTTCGCTATCATCCGTCGTCAAAGGTTTCTCATAGACAATAATGTGAAAAGGATGCATGAGTTTTGAGGCATTTGTTTGGATCTGAGAAAGTAAGATGCATCTGTGTACTTTAGAAATGATCCTGCAACACTGATACTACCTCCAGCATGTTTCACAGATGAGGTGGTTTTATATCTCCTCTGTCCATAAAACCATAAGTCCCAGAACTTGACAGGCTTGTACTTGGGTTTTTTAAGCAAATTGTAACCTGGCCTTTTTGTTCCCGAAACGTACCAATGGTTTACATCTTGTGGTGGACCCTCTAAGCTCATGCTGGTGTATTTCACTTTTTATACTAGTCTATGCCAAATCTGCTCATACATGAAGTGTGTCTCCGTGTGTCTCTGAGGCTTATGCTAGCGAGCTAGGTGGCTAATGTTAGTTAGCTCAAAGACAAGGCCTTTTTGAAGGGGAAAGGCTGTATCGGAAATTTAGGGGCAGGTCTTCGGCCGTACTTCTTTCGGGCATGATGACGTAGGACGTATCCGAGCTGGCGTATGACATGTGCGATCAGAAACTCCCGCCAAGCCCGACAGCTCTGACTGTGACTTATTATTACAGGCTTGTCAGGGCAACTCACGGCAGCTCAGGAACATTGTGTTTTAGAGTTGTTTTTTTTCTCCCCCGACATAATAATATATATATATTTTTTAACAAAAACAATCCTATGCACTGTACCTTTAACTTCAGTCTGTATCCTTTCAAATCCAAAACAACTAAAATTGGATCACAGTCCTAATATATTTGAGAACTGAGAACAACCTCTAAAGCCTTTCAAGAGTATGTACGGTACCATTCTTGCTGCAGTACACACTCATTATCTTCTCTAGTGTTCACATAGATATTAAATTATGGCTGTAAAGACACCTAGACACACAGAGCAGTCTTTGATATAGTGGCACATGGGAGGGACACTATTTGCCTATATGTGAGATGGTAAATGACACAATGGACAGTTCAGTCACTTTAGGAGACACCAAAATGAAGACTCTCCAGGTTTTCTCCCTCTTTTTTCTCCAGATATTTTTTACCTTGGCCACACAACCTGTTGATGCAGGTAATGTAACCATGTTATATTTTTAAAATCTTGTTGAATAAATACTAGTGGTTTTGTATGTAAGAACTCTGTTGCTGTAAGGTCTTTAAATGTAGTTTACGGATACAAAAATTTGATTGTTGAGTATAATACCAACTGTGTGCACTGTCAAACAGAATATGATTGGATCCTGACCTGCATTGGGCCCAACCTGTACAATTTACTTGTTTCATAGATTATTTTTGAGGAAATGAAAAGTAGACATACAACATGAACAAATCCTTTCTTACATATCATGGAATGAATAATTTCAGAATTGTGTGATTGTGAAAGGCAAACATATGGTTCAGTTAACTGTTACTGAAAGAGTCTGTTCACATAGGCATGAACCAAAAACACTTGTGTGATACAGCTACTGGGTACAGAGCAACACGGTAAGATCTTTTTTTCTGCCTCTTCCCACTCACACTTTGTCACAACTTTTTTTGAGCTCATCTTTGTGTCCAATAATTGCATTTGCCTGCATAAGCTCTTGCTCTAGGAAAACTTAATGTTTTAAATTTCACATTATACATGGCATAAAATGTTTGAGTTACTGAATGAGGCAGGCTATGAGATAAGCAGTATGTTGTTTTATTTTTTCTCCAAAGACAAGAAGAGCTCAAAGACATCTTAATTTCCCCACAAACATGCTCCTCAGGTGGAGCTGGGAATTGTCTTTCACACTATCAAGACCTTCCTGGGGTGCTGTCAGGCAGAAGCTTTGAATCCAAGACATCAAGCAAGCTAATCATAGACAGGTCTCCATTTTCGGATGTGAATATCACATTTAGTCACGAATCAAATAACTACGACCATCAGAATATAGTCATCCTGGAGGATGATTCAGCTGTTGTGGAGTCTGCCTCTTTTCTTTTTGAGAAACATCCCTCTAAGTCAACTTTGCTAAATTATCAAAGTGGGACTTTGCACATGATCAGGGGTTCTGAAGTCCACCTAACCAAGAATAGTCAGGTGGTGTTAGTTGGGCATGGCAGTAAAGGAAGTGACGGGACTTCCAGGCTTGGTGGTTATGTTCCTAAAGAAATTGCTGAGGTAGTAGGTTCTATGGTGATTGTTGGGGGACATATTCACACTCTCAGTCTGGTGGGGTGTAATCTTGGAAGTGATCTTCAGTTTGCCAAGAAGCTTCTGCATGAGCTGAGGGACCTAAATGTGAAGACCACGCTACAATTATGGAGATCTGCAGTCTCCGTAAGTCCCACTGGAGATAAGCTAACTACAGAGGATGATGTCTGGTATCACAGAGACAGCAGAAGTAAAGTCTTTGCCTGGCTAGATGAAAGAGAGAACCTCCTGACTAAAATGCACCATGGAAAGACAGGCAAGATCATTCAAAATTACAATGGCCGTCCACTCTATTTATATGCTCTGCAATGGCCGACGCATCCTCAAATGTTTGTTCCTTCAGACTTGCGCAAAAAATATACCTCCATTGACTGTCTAGAGGGTCTAACGTGGAGCTTGTTTTTTGAGGAACATGAGAAAAGACGAGCAGCAGATTTCATCCCAGCGAATGACCTCTCACCTTTGTGGCTGGGCAATGGACAGCCAAAAGCTGGAGCATTCATTAAGCATATTACTAGCATTCTGGATCTTGTCCTTGAAATCAGGTACCATGCAAAAGAGGATGTAAACAATGATATCTACTATGTTCTCAACAAGTTCGTATTCAAAGTCCAGATAAAAACATTCTATACTTCTCTTGTGGGAAAATATATCAAATATAATAACACGCAAGATATTCAGAGGTTTTTAGAAGCTTTTGGTGTCCAGAAAGACCACTACACCATAGCTGAGCTGAGGCAGGAACTGAATGCATCTGAATTGAACGAATTCTGCAGGCAGACGTTCCAGGCGAAAAAGTGTGAGCAGAACTGTGGTCACTGGGGGCGCTTCTTCATGGAAGCCGTGTTCGCTGCATCGATACGCAACTTCCGCACCTTCTCGCTCTTCCTTATGAGCGTAATTGCTTGTGAGGTCACTCGATCCGGAGGCAAAGATGACTCAATTTGCTCTGCCTTCGTTGGAGATGACTATCCCATGGTGCACAAAGATCCCTGGCCTTTCCATGGCCGCCGAGGCTTCTATGGGTGCACGCTGGATGCTACAGAGAAGATAATCAGGCGTGAGAGGGTTTATTGGCTAGACGAGGTGATTTCTAAGGAGAATTCCCTGTACATCAGATCAAAACGGATGATGACTCTCTTGGATCGTGACCAGGAGACGGAGCTGAACATCTTCGGCAAAGTCAAGGTGATGAACAAGTATGCATTCGCATCGTATCTGGATTTTTTTCGTGGGACCTCGGAGGGAAAGAAGCTGACTCGAGGATGCATTGGCCCACTAACATATGACCCTAATGAATGATCGCATGATCTGTAATGAATATATTTAAGCTTTAGCATATACGAATCTCAAAACAATCTATACACTGAGGGTGTGAATGCTTGATTGTGCTTGATAGCAGTAGCGGGTTTTTTTTACCATGAAAGATTGTGAAAATACAGCATGCAAATCAAGGAAGTAGCTTAGCAACACTCCTAACGCAGTGCAAATGCAGATAGTTAGCAATGACATGTATAATTTAGAATGGTGATGAAGATAAAGCCCTTAATATGAAAACACTAGGAGTTGAGTTTATTAATAACTATTCAAAATAAAACCATGTTATGTTATCCATGTGTGTACATCAACACCTAAAAGCCCATTAATAAAAAGTCCTCTGCATTGTGGAAGCATTGATCTATTGATGAGTCATTATTGAGATATTTAAGGAATTAAAATGTGCTTAATGAGCTTATTTCTTTTTTTTAAAGAGCAGGCCGGCCTACAAGAGCCGTTTTCACTTACTGACTGAGTGAGGAATGTGAGGAAATGTCATAAAAATAAATGTGTAACCTCGTGTGTGTGATGTAACCTTAAGTGTAGCCAAAACATATTGAATCGGAACCACCGAGCTATTAGAACCGACCAGCAATTTTTAAATCGGTGCATCACTAGTGACTGCGTTGATGTAAACGACTTCTCAAATGTCCGATCTGCAAACTGCGGTCCAGCAAAACAAGGCTTGCCTCGTCTTTCTTTCTTCTTCTTCTTCTTCTTCTTTTTTTGCACCAATTTACAACATATGTGGTAGTGTTTCAATAAAATTCATATAAAAAATATTACATCACCATATTGAAGACAGAAACAAGAAGATAACAATGTTTGGTTTTTAATGATAACAGATGTTTTAGGTTGTAAATGGGTTTCGTGGCACTTATAAAAGGAGAATTACAAAATATAAATATGAGGAAAATAATGCCAAGGCAATACATCTGAGGAAGTATCATTGGCTTAGACTTGTTTAGGGCACTGATATACTGTAAAAACAGGCAAGTGAGAAGTAATAGACATTTAACAGTGTTATTACACAAACACGCTAAACACTGTAAACACGACACGATACTAGTGTTATATGTAGAAAAGCATTCAATATCAAGGTACTTTGCTGATCCCACTGACAAATATTCTAGATAAAAAACGACAGTTTTATACAATACTCCAGTTTACCATGATTTATAGTTGATTGTACAGTTTTTAAGGCATTTGTGGTCACTTAAGGCAGTATCTATGATACTTTGATAATAGTCAACATGAATGAGAGTTGGATACGTTGAGATGGCTCATTTGTACGTTGCACCGCATTTAGGAGAGAACGGGGTCAAATATTTGATCAGGCCGATTAAACAATGTAGGATTAGTGTTTTGAGAATAATAAAAAAATGAGTGACTGCTTAAATTTAGAACAATGGAGAGAAAGAGCAAATTTTGGTGGCTGGAAAATCTCCAAATCATCCCTCCATCTTGACCTAGCTGAAGACTGGCGCTCACAGTAGAAGGCAGGTGCATTTGGACACTTTCTCGTGGCTGAGCACGCCGTATTGGGACGTAGCCACATTTTGGATCAGGCCCCAGAAGTGTTTGAAGGTTATTCCCTCGCCATCTTTCACCCCCATCTGCTTCAGCACATCCCCGAACCCTGCATCCGCCCCTCCGGACTAGGAGAGGAAGACATGAAGACATGACTTGGTTTCAGCTGCGGTGACTTGGTGCAATATTGCTGCATGATGCATAGGTTCACTGAGAGTCCACACACCATTTGTTTTATTTTGTTTCAAATTGTTCTGAATACATTTAGATGGTAATCGTGTTAATTACCATCGTCGCTTAACAACTAACATCTGACTCTCTGCGACATCCTCTATCATACCTATTGCTTTTACTCAATAAGAACACACTGTTTTGGACTTGGTGTGAAGAATGGTGAAATCTTGTTTGTTAAGTATCATTTGACAAAATCATGTATTCCTTTTGAATATATGATGAATTAAAAACAGTTCTTGGTAGCGCACTCTGACTTTTAGAGCCCGCTGTAAGTTTCTGTAGCCGAAACCTTTACGACAACGTCTGCCAGTATTAGAATGTAAATACCAACGGTCCCAGCAGGAAGACAGGATCTCATGACATGCAAACTGTCCACCACATGGTTTACATTCAAGTGTGCACATTTCATGCAACCATTTTGCATTTCAGCTGTGAAGTTTGTCGCCATCCTGTGGCCTTTAAGAATAGAAAGCTCCTTTATTGTCACATATACATATACAAGTACAGTACAGTGAAATTTGATTCTTTGCATATCCCAGCATGTTGGTAAGCTGGGGTCAGAGCGAAGGGGCAGCTATGATATAGCACCCCTGGAGCAGGGAGGGTTAAGGGCCTTGCTCAAGGGCCCAATAGTGGCAGCTTATGGCGGAGCTGAGGTTTGAACCCACGACCTTCTGATCAGTAGTCCAGCGCGCTAACCACTGAGCCACCACCGCTGACATAACTGACCTAATGTGCCTCAACTCAACCATATTTGTTCCATAATCATCTGCTTATTCAGATCTACCAGAGTCTGTTAAATATCTCACATGTCCACCTGAATCCACCAAATGCTGCCCCCAGCCATAAAAGCTATGACAAATATCACACACTTCCACCAGGGCTTAACAAACACATCACACTTTTTTTTTTTATTCTCTCCAAATACCTCACACATCTACCTCATCCTGCCAAATATCCCTACAACCCCAGGCACTGGCAACTAAACCCATCCCAGTTACCTAGCAACCTCAGAAAGCTGTTAGTGTTCAAAAAGAGCGGAACAAAAAGAAAGGGCATAGAAAAGCGACCGGAGGAGAAAATCAACAACAAACAGAGGCATCTTTGTTGTTCTTTGGCTAATTTAATTAAAGGATTACTTTGCTAAGAGTCCTATTCAGTGTCTGTGTTCACTTTCCACCATTTCATTTTCTCTCTTTCTTTTCCTACTCATTAAATTTCTGGAGCCAATAGTTCAAGGTTTTTGCATCTCTCTTGTTCTGTTTGCTCAATAATGAGCAGCATAAGTTAAGGAAAACACATTGTGATTACGAGTTCTGTTTACAGATAATGGCACAGAGGGAAAGAAAAAGAAAAAAACTGACATGGAGAACACCAATTTTCACCAATTTCCTCTCAACCACCAGTGAAGGTAAGATGACTCTCCTGTTTCTCCGGCTCAAAGGCCCACTATTATTTATAGACCAAGGAAATGATTGGGGAAGGTCTGAATGTTTTCAAATTCTAGCACTGAAAGCTTTTTCCAGGTGGCCAAGTGGGACACCTAAAGAAAAAAGCCTGTCACAAGGAGCCCATCATGCCCCTAGGAGGCCCTTGGGGAGGGCGGCAACGGGCAGCTCCAGATAAAGCCATGCTATGAATGCAATGTGCACTAATGTGTGAGCTGGAACGCAGCTGACAGAGAGAACCAGGGGCATCTGAGAAAAGCAAAGTGGAAACAGTGATTTGACCTGGGCTTCATGCTGACATTGGACTACGAAAAAAAAGCAGGCCTTGTTCCTCAGGAGGATTTACAGAAAAACTTGGCTAATTGAGGCACGGGTTTTCTTTTATGGGACTAGAAGATAGAAAAACTGCCTATGTGACCCTGTTTCGTTAGCCTACACTGATGCACAAGCTCGGCCAGACTGGTTTCATGAAAATTGAAGGCATCGTCACGTTTTTTTGCAAAGGACAAGACTATCAGGAACATAAACCTCTGACGGTTTGTGCTCTTCAAATACCAACAAGAAAAAGGTTTATCTGCTTATACAAATATTTTTTTTTAACATTTTGTGTAGCACTATAAAATAAAGCCTTATACATCGACAAACCTAAATGTACATTTTGCACTCCATCATTCAGAAGCATCTATTTTAACATTCCATAACATTTCGTATCAAAAAGATGAAATTTGTAAAACTTTTACTTATTATTTTAGGTTCAAAACACTTCAAAGCCTTGGTTAAGCTAAAATCTTTCATCACTGTAAGCCACTGACTAATAAATGATACATTAAGCCTTGGGTATAATACTGTTAATTTGAAATAGACAAAAGATAAAGCCCACATGGCCTGTTTAAAAAATATATATCTATATATATCTAAAGGACACAAAAGTGGCCACAGTGGAAGCACTTCTTGTATATGAAAGACCTGAGGACATTCACTAGAGTGTTTTTTTTTCTTCCCGGTGGCTGAGCTTTGTTGGAGGAAGTGTGCCCAAGAAACAAGAGCTCCTTTCACTCTCGGAGACGTGCCCGGTATGGAAATAGAGTCCTTCAGCCCTGAACTTCAAAGAGCTACGGATGGGCAGAGAATGAGGGCTGAAGAAAGAGCAGGGATAGGGAAAAGAAAGAGGGATGAAGAGAGAGAACGGGGGGGGGGGGGCTAGAGAGGCGATGCTGGAGTCCATAGCAAGAGAAGGTGTGCTGTCAAGCGGATCATAGCCGGCCTCCTGTATATTTTAATGCATAATTAATACTCCACCTGTTCCAGTTCAGAGAAAGAAGAAAAAACAAAGACAGAAGATGACAGAAAGAGAGAGAGAGCTTGAGAAACAGAGAGAGGCCTAGCATGAGAGAGAGGGATAGAGTGAGATCTCAAAAGGGAAATAGATAGAAAGATAGAGAGAGAGAGGAGAGAGAAAGAGGCCAATTAAGGAGAGGAGGTAAAAGTGTAATGACACTATTAACACTTTTGAGAGACTCAACACATGTTACCCTGATTACTACTAATTTACATACATATTGAACTTGTTGCTTGTGCCAGAGGGGTTTCACGGTTGCGTCTGGGATTGATCTAACTTCACCCACCTCACCCCAGCTAAAGCACAGCATCATTCCATACAGCCAGAGAAAGATAGCACCCTGACGTAGGTTTACATCTTTTTCTTAAATGTACAGTCCATAAATGTCACCAAAAGTGTAGGAATGATGAATGCCCAGTGTAGGGACATAGGTGCTCAGGGCCTTGCTGATGAGCAGTGTAGATGTGTGTCTGAGATTTGTCCCACCACGGACCCTCAACACAGCTGGAAACACAGTCCCATCTCCAGCTAAACATGGATAGTGTTAACATGCTCAGATAGTAGCATTTATATATAGGTTTACATTTTTATCTACTCAGATGAGTACTACTCAGATAGGATAAGTTTTTCGATTATGTCTGATTGGCTCAGGATAAGAGATCTACGTATAAATTACAAAGATGGGAGTGTGTACATGATGGATGCATATTCGTCACACCAAAAAAGTTCTGTTCGTAATACGTACATCTCTTATCTTCAATGCGAATGCATTGCTTTGACCTTTATCATAACCGCTTGTTGTTGGGCTTGATCGCTAGTAGGCTACATGCCCATTACATGTGTATAGCCTACAACTATGCTAGGAACACAATAGTCTACCTAAAGCGTCGCTCCTCTGACAAGTTCTTTTGAATGTTGTCTATATTTTATTGGTTGGTTTTAAACTTGGGCAATACTTAGTTTTCAGTTTGGTTTGGGTGGGAGACAATTTACTCAATTGGCAGACGCTTTTATCCAAAGCGACTTACAATTGGGCTGAGCAGATGAAGGTTAAGGGCCTTGCTCAAGGGCCCAACAGTGGCAGCTTGGCAGTGTTGGGATTTAAACTCACAACCTTCCAATCATTAGCCCAGAGCCTTAACTACTGAGCCACCAAACACTGCATAATAAGAAATGTGAAAACTCTTTTCCCAGAGGAAAATATGATGGCATCTTTTCGCATGGGATATACTGTATATCACCTGGGGTTATTTCTACAGGTAATTTTATAGTGTGTAAAAAATGGCAATAATCTTTCCACGCACCATAAAATGTACTGACGTGACACATTCAGATGGCACTAAAATCACAGAGACACTCCGCTAATAATGACATTACCCCACATGCCTATGTAGAACTAAGCCTATCAAAATAGGGCTGTATACATGTGCAGATACTAAGATCTCATTTGGTCTAGAAATGAAGTCTTATTGGTAGAAATAATATTAGTAGAAGGATGCTGAAGAGCACCAGTAGTATAAGGATGTTATGAGCTATCGAAAGTGTTTGAATGGACATTATTATGACAGTGCTGATTTCCTGCCAACTGTTGCATTCAATACAAGTAAGTCCCCTTCTGTAGACCCTGGCAGCACCAAACCTCGACATTATGGTATGCCTTTCTCTCGTACCTTCAGACCTTTCAATGGCTGATGTATTTCTCAGTTGCATATTTTCCCTAAAATATAAGAACATTGCATTTTTACAAATTAGCAAACAAAAAAGAGTTGCTGGTGTATGTGTTTTTTTGCAGCACAATGTTTTGGACACTTTCAAATCAGTTTAATGCAAATGCTGTATTTACGGGGCAACACTCTCAAGAAGTTGGGTCAACATGCATAAAAATAGGGCGACCTCAAAGTAGACTCAAGCTATTCACTTTGTGTTCCTGCCCAAAAGCATTCCCACGGGGTATTCGCCTGATAAAGAACCTGATTTGAACAAGAACATGAAAAGGAATTGAAGATAATCAGGGCTCCTCTAACACCACAGTAAGTCTGGCGATCATTAATCTTAGTTAAATAGTGAATCTTGTAAGTCTTCAGTGGCTTCGAGACGCATGGCCAATTCAGCAAGCAGTCTATCATGAGGATGTCACTGTACCATGCTGCTTTAGACTCTTATTCCTCCTGACAATGTGACAGATGCCTGTAAGGCCTGCTGATGAACAGAGCCTGCTAGCCATGTTCTCCACAATGAAGCGTCTTATGACAGCGTGCGAATGCAGGTCCAGTGCATCTTTGAAAGGTAGTGGGGGGAAGTAACAATGTCTCCAGACAATTAAACTTATTTAATCCCAAATTCTTCATCCAGCATCACAAATGTAGACTATTTTAATTCCATATATACAGTACTGTGCAAAAGTCAGACAGCACCCTTTTGTTTATTCAGTTTTCAATCAAATGATCATTCAGTGTTTATTGTGAATGATTTGGTGGTAAACAGTAAAGATGATGAAAATGTTACAGTACATTAATTTCCAT
>JAOUQW010000046.1:1313996-1340933 GCA_028565825.1 Olivaichthys viedmensis | reverse complement strand
CTACCAGTTTGACCAGCTCGGCCTGTGTTTTGGCAGCTGGTAGCTGGTCAGACCAAGCTGGATTTTTCAGCAGGGTATACATTAAGATGAATAAAGAAATAATAAACTGGGACTTTAAGGGGTAAATTGTACAAAGAATGTTGATTTGAAACGATTTCATGACTTTACACACTTTAAAAAAACAGTCCACTGGAACTACAACCTAGAGAACTGCATAGAGTACCATAGAGTAAATGCTAGTTGACTACCCTATTTAGTGTGAATGCTAAACGTTTCAGCCAAAGGTACTGGATCTTTCAACACCAACAGATGTTCATTCAAGGTTTTTTGGTTCATATGTAAATGTAAACTAGTAATAAAAGAGGAAGGGAAATGAGGGGGATAGAGAAAGAGAACGAAAGCCAAAGCTCACTAGCTTCTGAGAGAAAACTAGCTAGCTAAACACAGCTTTTTCTCCAAAGTAGTAAATGCATCATCCTATGTTTGACAGTTTTGCATCTATACTAACTGTTGAAATTTCACAATGATACTAACATTGTATGACATGAGATTGAACCAATAAAACCCCAAAACAGACCTAAAATCTGGGTAACTCTTCCCTTTACAGTGCCAAATGAATAATGAAGTTCTGCCGTTGCCAACTAAAGAATATGCAGGAGGTAACGGGGAAAAAAAGTTTTAAATAGTTTTGCTATAAAGTCTTTGTACTTGTAGCCTTTTTTAGTCCAATCAACTTGCTGTATTTTTAGTGTTTTTCCAATTTACTTTCCCACTTAAACTGTGGTATTACAGTGAAATCAAGTGCGAGTATATTGCCACCTGTTTACTTTATATTTCATACTTTACACTTGTTTGTAACGCCTTGTTACAAATAATTATCTAAAAATATGAGGCATTTTATTATGCCCTCTTTTTATAAATACCTAGAACCTGTCAGGCATTTCAGTAAAATTTAGTTAAAATGTCTTGGTACTTACCGTCTGATAATTAACTCTATAATTACTTTAGAGTTTGTACCACAAACTTATCTGGTTAATAGTTAACCTAGAGGACTGTAAACGAAAGGGTTTCCAAAATCTGGTGTTTACACAAATGGGGCGTTGCAACTTCTGACCCAAAATGACAGAATGTGTCATATATGTCTTATCTTTCCCCACTCCAGGCTCTTCTCTAATTGTCTGCGTAATGATGATGAGATGATAATGGAAATATTTACAGTTTCCGCCTGCAGATGATAGCAACTAATTAACCACACATCAGCTCATTAGCTACTGCAGAAGCAGAGCGGTAGTCGAGCCTGCATCTCAGCAGCAGGGCTAATGCGCATTACGGCAGAATGGAAGACTGAGTACGGCTGTGGAGCCGTGGGTCACTTCACGTGGGCTGTGGATCACACACACACACACATACACGGCAAAAAATATATCTGAAAAAAAGAGATGGAGTGACCAGCATGATCTCAGATCAGTTCTCTCAATAGAGAAAGAACGAAAAAGGAAGATTTTTCTACCTAACCCAACCTACAGGGCCTGAGCAGAAATACCCAGAAAGAGAAATATATGCTGTGAGGGCTGAATTACAGATCTTAATCATATGGATGGTTTAATTCATCAGCCCCAGAGGCAGTCAGGAAGATGGACTCCATTTAACACCAGAGCTGCACTGGCTTTTTGGGAGGCAGCCATCAATCTCGTGCTATCTTTAAAAATAAAGCGCCAGTTTCCATCACCCAGGAGACAGGCGGCGAAACAGGTGGAGAGATCTCTCCCCTCGCCTTCTCCTTCTTTTCCTCCTCAAGGTGAAGTTTTCCCCGAACAGTTCCAGAGCCTCAGGGAAGCGTGTTATTAATGTGCTTTAAAAATACTAATAATCTTACCAAAAATACATGCACTGCTCTGCCCTCTTTCCCTGCTGTTTGGCTTCCCGTGTACTCAATTAGCATGTTCAATTAACCTGCTATAACTGGCAGCCTCAAGACAACAAAAGACCTTGATGGTCCATCAGGATGGCAGCCGTTCGTGCAAATGTGACTCGTGTCGGACCTTGCAATGTTGGCTTTGTGATCTTACATGGAAAGGCTAGAGCGGCTGTAACAAATGGTAGCGCGAGGGTAACAAAGGCTAGCATGTCAGTAACTAGCGCTCCAAAACACAGGGGCTCAGTTTGCCCTGCATGCTATGCTGTAAAGATGTGATTAGCCTTGGTTTATCAACTCCAGCGCATCTCAAACTGCAATCCCATCGGTCCATTATCTCTGCAGGGTACGAATGGGAGCAATGAACTTTCATTTAGGCTTTCGTAGCATGTGGAAAGAGAATATTTTCATCAGTATTGTTTAGTCTAGAGGAAAGGAGATCATCATTCCCCATTTTTTGTGACTTTTTACACTGTAGAACAAAAAAAATCCCTAGAGTCTCATTGGTGTGCTGTTAAAAGACAAGGTACATGAGGCTTAACCCTCAAGACACCAATATACAATTTTTAGTTGTTTGGAAACATTGCGAATTGAAATACCAATCTAGCCCATTGTATAAACACAATTATATGATATCTTACTACCAGAATTAGCACTTCTGTTAGTATAAAAGGGGGTTGGCAATTAATCTCTAGTTTCCTGCATGTTATAAAGAGTACAGCATTAATTATTATCACCAAACATCTACGTTCTACAAGACAGAAGGATCGCAGTAGGACGCCTAATGTTAGAAAACGACGTTTTTAACTTTTATTGTATCTTTGATCAATAAGATCACTTTGCATTCTGGGGAAACGCAAAACCAGAAGACAGTAGAGTAAGTCTCTTCATGACATTTCCGTCACATCCTATTACCTTTAACAGCATGAAGTGAGCAATTGAGTCAGATAATATGCAGAAATCTAATCTATTGTGACATTGCTTTTGTATCCTTTTTTTTTTTTTTTTGTCTGGTAACACTTTGAAATTAAAACTAACTTGAAAAACTTGGCGAATATGTCTTGTGACATGGAATCTAAATAATTGATTTCACCAAAGCAAAGAGTCAGGTGTTTCCATGAGTAAAGATCCGGGTTTACACAAAACTGCACTTTTAAGCATTGTTTTTTATTTTGAGTACAGGTCTTCTAGATAAAGAAATTTCTAGAATGAGCCATTAATGAAAAGATCAGCAGAAAGAAACAGGAAGAGTTTCCACATTAGGTAACTTAATGAGTAATCAGATCTTCTGGTTATGTGCAGGTTCCCCAAAATATTTCATCAGGTACTACATTGATTACTGGACCTAGCCAACACAAGAAATGTGTACGTCTCTCTCGTCTGTATTTCTTTAATTCAACCAAATATGGCGAATACAAGTCAAATGTGGGTGGCATTCCCCCATGGCATGTGGCATTTCATATCTTCCTTTTGTTTTCTCTGACATCATTAATATTACTTAACAAGGTTAAGTCTACTCAATTAAGAAGCTGAAAGAACCTAGGTGTTGCCAAAGAGCAGCTTTAAAAAAAAATAAATAAATTTGCTAGTCAAGTAAGAAATGACATCACCCTGCAAATGCCTAATTCAAACCCACCTCGTCACAACCAACATGGTCTCATTGAAAGAACCTGATTTCATTAGCACACATTTGAATGAGTGTGGTTCGATTTTGTTCGATTTTATACAAATGAAATCATAGAAAAATGGTACAATTTGCAACTGTGAGACCAGGTTGCCCAACCCAAAAATTGCCCAACCCAAGAATTTGCACAACCCAATTTGTACAAAAAGACACCAATGGTTGACACTATAATGAGGGGGCGGGGTTAATGATTGAAACTTCTTATGACTTAATTTGCATGACATCCAACAAAGTCCCTCTCACTTGTTACAATTTGTATGAATTTTGCATAAAGTCTGGTTGGTGCTACACCCCTGATTCAGCTCATCATGGTCCGGTTGATTAGCTGATAAATTAGGGTGTGTCAGAGTAGGGAAGCAGGAAAACCGTGTTCGGAAACTGTGACCGCTGCAGGTTTTAAAGCACAGGACCAATCCTGCACTCTCAATTCCCATCTACTGACCTCAGCTTTGTAGGCAGCACTGCGGGAGTAGCCGGACTCGAGCCAAGATCGACACTGTTAGCAACTCAGATACAATTACTGCCCAGCGGGGCTTTACTGTTTCCCCCATCCACTCGAATCAATCGAAGTTAGTCAGTGTTGACTGAGTCAAATCAGCCAGCCAGTGACTGAGGTTGAAAGGCAGGTCAGCGGGGGTTGCCAGCCACATCCAAACATACGCCACACAGCCAGACGTTTTATTTTTTCACTTCAGCACACTGACCTTTCTCCGATGCCCCATTACTGCTCTGTGTGATTTCCCCTCGCTCTGACACGAGCTGACATTGAAAGTGAAGGCAGGAGGCGATCAGGAGACTGACAAGGTCAAATACCAAATTACCCTATTTGCACCTTGATTCTCTCTTTTGTTTCTGCCTCGGATCATCTGAGGGCCTGTTTTAGCTCTGCTCTAATTCTTCCTTTCCAACGTTTACTCATGCAGGATGGGTATTATGTCTTGAAGCAGTGGAATATTTCTCACTGCGTGTGAGATTGATCTTACAAAGATCTTACAGTCTTAAGGGTAAGTAACTTATTAAAAAATGGTCTCTCAGATATCAAACCTTGGAATGGGACATGGCATACGGTATTAGAACCTTGCATTATGGGTCTATGGCATGTCAGAATGAGGAGTGGTTCCTGTCATGGAGCTGTATTGCCTACCCTGAGAAAGGAGAGATCCCGGCTCCGGTCGATGCTGGTGATCTCCAGGTTTCCCATCACCACTTCACAGTTCTCATAATATTTGCGCAGGGTCCGGTACTGCTGCTCTAGATCCGACAGGGTGCTCAGTTTGTTCTCTGTGCCTGTGCACACTGCAGAAAGAGACAAAGAGACAGAGAGAGAGATTACAAACTAGTACAAATTTAAACCATTTAAGGCAATTTAAAGAATTTTACACAGAGTTGCCTGTTTATTAGATAGACCTTTCCAGTACCTAATAAACTCTGTATGTGTGGAAGCATACTTTAGAAGCACAAGCATGGAGAACAGTGTACACACAAACAAATGTTTCTGTATGTCGTTCCATGATAATTCATGGGCGTATCTTATGCAGGTGATCTACAAAGAATAATTGCGTGAATGACGCCACATGCAAAATCGGGGAAGGAAATAATATGTAAATGAGGTTTTTGCGTGTGCTAATTGACAGCTGCGGCGAGTTTGGATCTTAAAGAGACTTCCGGAGGAGTAAAGTGAAACTCAGTATAGCGCCAATTAAAGGCGATGATACACATTAAAAAAACTGTTCAAAATACGATATGAAGCTAAAATAAAGTAGTGTAGACATTAGTGTGTATTCTGTTTATAAGGTAAATGTGAATGGAAACCTTATCAAAGATGCTGTTGTCGACATCAGAGATGTGAACGTTACTGCCGTAATAATAAGTCATAATTTTGAGAAACTTCCTGATTATCTTACTAAGACATAATTTCATTTCTCATTATTAAGACTTAGTAAATGGTATAATTTTGTCTTCAACCGTCGGAAACAAGCTCCTGCAAATTTATACCCTCCCTTTCGGTCGTACTACTTTGGGCACGCAATATCCGTTCCTGAAGTTACTTTCAGGCTTAGTAAATCACATTGCTGGTGCAAAATAAATCGATTTGCATTGACTCCGCCATGTACTTTGCACCTTCAGGTAGAAACGCCTTAAATCACGTATTCATTAAGGCATAAAAACACACAAAATAGACAACAACGCGTGCTATTTGGCTCATGTGAAAGACAAAATCCTCCATAGACCCTGTTAGTAAATCAGCTCGCACATTTTTTTTTCTTTTGCGGGCATTTGTTATGAATTTTAAAGGCGAATGGTAAAATAGGTTAAAAATGTTTTTAAAAAGGCTTCAACACGTCTTACATGTTGGGAAAAGCAAGTACTGTTCCTAAAATAAATAAATAAAAAACCCTGTATTAACTTTAGTGAACTATTTAACTTTAGTTGAATAGTTATATGGGAGACTTTTGATCCCGGGGGAACACCGGGTGAGGATGTTGGCCACTTTCCCTGTTGAATATGGAGGGTTGGCAAGTATGCTCTGGCTGACTATGTTGCATCTGGGTTCATCCTACAGGTTCATCCTATCAAACCTGACAAGTAATTAAACACAGCCACTTCCACCCATCACGCAGTTTTGAGCACTCAAAGACATCTGCCATCTGCAGCATCAGCTGGCGCTGCCCGGCAGGCTCCGACAGCACAGGAGAATAAACCCCGCACTCTCACGCTCTACCGCGCTGCTGTCACAACAGCCTGCGGCGTCTGAGAGAGAGAGGAGGGGAGAGCGAGAGAGCGAGAGAACCAACAACAGGCTCCCTGTAAATTAGACAATGGCAGAGAAAGCACACACTGGCTACAACTCCGTGTACCGTGATGTACCACCGTCGTCGGACTTGACACGCTGACGCTCTTCTTTGTAATCGTGTTTACAGGCACGATTAGAGAAATACACCAGTGATTACCCATTACTCCCTTAGCAGCCATTCTCCACTCAATTACAGGGACTCATTGGTGTGACTCGGCCCCACCCATCTGCACCAGTGGCATGATGACACGCACATGATGAAAGGGGCGCCAGCAAGGCATCAGCACTGACGGATCTCCTTCTAAAGCACCGCCTTGTTTTCTTTCGCCGAGCGTCATCCAGGCATGAAAGCGGAACTTTTATCCATCATGTGCTCAGAGCGCTCACTGCCGGAGTCTCTCCGTCTCAACGTCTCTCAATTTCCCGCTGTCTCTGACCCGTTTCTCAAAATGCAATTCAAGCTAGCTTCAGTGGCATCACCAAAAGCAAGGGTTCCAGGTTTAACCTTATTTTAAACTGAACTTAACAAACATAATACACCAAAACCAAACAACAACCATGTATTTTCTCTCACAAAGACTCTTTTCATGTCTATCTCTCCTCTATCTGCAGCTTTCTGGCTCTCTTTTCTCTTCACAGCCTTTGATAAAGACAGCTCGGAGCTCCAAAACTCATATTGCCCTTCGCCATGCTGGGTCCTGCTCTCAGACATTCATTCTTTCTCCTTTTTTATTAAAAAAAAAAGAACAACAATAACAAAACAAAAAAAGAGAGAATAATAATACTCTCATCTTCAAGGTAACCATCTCTGTGAAAACAAACGGGACCTTGTTCAAACAGCACCCCCTGACCCCTTATTACATTACAACATACGGAAGGGAGCCTTGTTGCTTTTCTAAAGAGTAAAATGAAGGAACAGCGTCCAGGTCAGGTGTTGGCCTCGGAGTTTTCAATAAGCGTTAGCATGCATTAGAGGGAGGGAGGTATTATAAAGCTCGGTTACTGGTAATAAACAGTTATTGCACCCTCGGGGGCCTCAGCGCTGATATTACAGATCAGATTACTGTGGGATTGAGGCTCAGGGGGAGAGGGGTGGCGGGGGAGGTCTTTATATTAGCACAGCCGACAATTCAAACACTCCAATAAAGGGCATTTCGATCATAGCAGAGGGAGAGTATTTCAAAGTACATGTGAAATGTGGAATAGAAGCACCAGGGACACACATACACATATATCTACACAGATACAAGTCTTGAACGAGCTACGTGGTCTCATGATTGGACATTTGTAAGAATTCACACAGGCCAACTATGCATTAAAAAAATGTAATGGTTAAGGCTAGTGGTAGGAGCTTTTCATTCAACTTCATTCGTATGAAACAAATTTCATGAGACAATACACTTCTGATTTGACTTCTAGGGATGCACCAATCCAGTATTGAGTTTCGGGATTGGGACCGATACTGGCCTGAAACCTCTGGATCAGTATCAGATTGGATTCATTTTCCGATGCAATCCACTGACGTATTTTATGCTGTGAACGTGTTTTATGTTGACTGACAACTCAGATATTGCATGTAAAAAAAAAAGGACACGACTTGTCCTGAAGCATGCTGTCATATTGCATCTGGTATTTTGCATATCTTGGCAACTGAAGCTTGAGGAGAGTGGGCTTCGTTACTTAGAGTATGTCAGTATTGGATCAGTATCAGGTATCAATCGATACCCAGAGCTCAGATATCGGTATCGTAGTAAGAATGGAAAAAGTGGGATCGATGCATCGCAAATTACTTTTTATCACAGACCTGGGCAGTATAAGTTTGAGTATAAGTGTATAATGTGTAAAAGTTTGTTCTACAACCAAATGTACACATTGCTTGAGTGCTTTTTTTCACTGTTCAAAAACAAGGAACTGCCCAAACGGGAGCCAATGGAACTTGGGGTTCTCGTTTTGGTTCATTTTCCACCCACTTGAAAGACGACTGGAATGGGTATAGTGACCGCATAGCGACTGCATTGCTCATGTTGGCGTGATTAAGAGATTATGTTTGTTCCTTTGTCTGATTAGCGGTTTGGTTAAACAACAAGATAGAACTCATCAGAACAAGGACACCAAGGCTCAGGAGATTGAGCTTGGAAGATCCATTTTCAAACAAAAAAAAATCCACTCTTCTGAAATGTTCTTTAAAAAAATGGTGGCTTTGTGTCATAACCAATCAGCAACACAGTAGTGTTCCTTTCCTAAGTACCATCTGGTCCTATTGGCGCCAGTGTTGAGCAGGTACCAAAAACCATCCAATGGGAACCTTTGGTATTGGACCAGTGGTCAATGGGAAAAGCCCTCCAGGGGGAGGCGTCTGTGGGATCCCATGCTTGTCTTTTATTGGCATTAAGTTATTCACACTCAGTGAGCCTAAATTAATGCGTGCTGGAATTGCATATCGTCCCCTACTGGATGGATAAACAATACATGCAGCCATGTAAAATGTAAAAATTAGGCTCGTTCGACATGTTTGTTCCACTTTTCCACTTTCTGTTTTTAAAATAGGATATTTAAGATATATTTCCTAATGGCTTTGGACTGATGTTAAAGCTAACTAAGGGTGCTCTGGCTGAAACTAGGGGGTCTCGGTACCCTTAAGAACCCTCCTGAAATTCAGTTTTCTGGTGCTAAAGGTTCTGGTACTTTGTGCATTGGGAAACGGCCCTTTGAGATCTTCCTATCCCTTTTTCATGAGCTTTACCGACACACACTGTCTCTCTTCTTTCTCCAAATTCTTCACATATTGACTGACATATCGTCTAAAGCACCTCTCTTTTTTGTTTAGGGAATAAAGTAAGTGGACACACCAGCTTGGAAACCAAGGCGGAACCTCGTGCAGTCAACGGCTACCCAGTTCAAGTGGTACAATAGGCAGCTATTCAGAGCCATGTCTCTATTTGTGAGTACCACTGCTTAATCTGTTTTCGCAAGGAAACAGGATGAAAGCTGCATCTCCTCAGTGAATCTCCACGCACTGCACCAGGCACGGAGATGTCAGAGTGGCACCAATGGCTTTATTTTCCAGCGCTTTATTCTCCTACTCATTGTCTAGGGTTTGGGCTTCTTTTTATTTTTTTTTGTGGTTATCATTCTAGACATGATGGATCGGGGCAATGAATCACAAATCTGAATTTTTTATTACATTTAATTAATGAGAAGATTATAAGCCTCAGGTTTATAAAAAGAAAAAAAAATGAGGGAAGGGAAGAAAGGATATGTGTGCGCATGCATGTGCATGTGCTTGTATGAGACAAAAAAGAGCTTTCGATACACAGCAGGTGGTAGAGACATTAATCACCTCATTAACGGATAAGAGATTTTCATGTGGTGAAATCCCCCAGGATCCAGTGTATATGAGTCATTACAAAGACCCCCGAAAGAAACTCTGGATAAACTAAAAACACAAAATCGAAACAACCTATTTTCTGGGGATTACGGCAAGTTTTGGTTCAGCATTCAGCCGTCGCATCTCTTCAACAGGTAAAAGAATAGAGATGCACAAATTAAACTGTAGCTCAAGTAGTGATCAATGATAAGCAGAAGAAGTGTCCCCATTTCCTTTAGCGACACGAGGACATCACAATGCACTAAACCTTCCTCACACACAGAAACTTAAATAGTATTTGAAATATAATGCAATCTTTCGAAACAAGATAGAGTGTTTGAAATACGACCGAATTCTGGTTTGCTGAAGAGGATCATTTTTCTTCTCGGCCCATCTGAGACGAGAGCCTAGCACCGCATATGGAAAAAGGTGGCTGATTCAATTTCACCGTCAGCTGTGCTGGTTTAATCAAGGAGATCACTCTGTTCTACCTCTCTTTTTTTTTTTTTTCACACAAACAAACCAACCGGATAGACATTATCCCTATAATCTGGACACTTCTCTTGGTGTGCATTTGTCAGGGTTGAGGTGAGTGCCCAGCCTGACATGGGTGCTAGAAAGAAGAGTATTCCTTCACTGCCAAAGACAGTGACAGACATCCCTAGGATCATTACTGACTAGAGGGCAAGATAGCCAATACACCACCACACAATCCTGTGAGAACCGTTTTCATGGGATACGGCCGAATGCTCCATTTGAGAAGAAAAGTTTTACAGGAAGAGAGAGAAAAAGAGAAAGAGAGAGAGAGTACCCTGGAAAGCTTATTCACCTTGACATGGTAGGAGAGCACATTGGTCCCACTTCTAATCTAAAGATAATGGCAAAGCCATTTCTTTCACCTTCTGCCAGGAAGTGTGGCCATACACACACACACACACACACACACACTCGCTTTCTGTTTTCTATCTTCTGAAATCTGCTCCACGGTTATAAACAGGGATGTTCTGAGAAGCTGAGGCTTGTCCAAGTGTTACATTTTTTGTGTTTTTTTCTTTGAGAACAAAAAACAAAGAAACTTTGGAAGCCGGTTCTCAACCGAATTTCAAAACACAGTCTAAAAGCATTAATTATTGAGTCCCAGCATAAACAAAGGCTTCATTCTCATCCAATTCAATCAGACTTTTTTTAAAAATTCTATAAATATGCCCAGTAGAATTAATCAACCAACCAACACATCCCTCTATTAGGAAATTCGATCCATAGCACACTGCACAAAATGGTTTCATCAACGAAGCGTGCTAGTTTATTGAACATCGATAAGGCCGGGCCTGAGAGTCTTGCTGGTCTGCTGGATCTGCACTGATGATAGAAAAGGTCACGCCAATAGCCAGTGACTCACCAAATTAAATAAAGTCGCAAATGTCACTTTCTTCAAGTAAACAATGTTCCAATGCTTGAAAAAGACCAGTGTAGGAGTTTAAGCAGGTTAAACTGTTAGTAGATGCTAATGGTCACCCAAAACAGTATTTATAGAGTTTGATTTGTAGGCGCTCAGCTCTGTTACAGTGCTTCAGCAATGGCTGTGTACAGAAAAGTTCTGATTAATGAACCTGTCCAGCATTTAAAAGCTATCTGTTGAGATGCTAAACAGTTATAATAACAGCTTAAACTTATACGTTTGCATTTTACTTTGTATTGTAATTTACCTTTGACTATACTTACACGCTGCTACCCTGGAACAAGTGAATTTCCCTTCAGAGATCAATAAAGATTATCTTATCTCATCTTAAAGCATATGAAAAGATACGAAGGTTAGGGTTAGGGTGGGTTAGCATTCGTACCTTTTCTTACAACTATATTTATATGGAATCAGACCCTTGAATTGTACACATTTCTCATGAGATCAGGTTGCATTTTTTTACTACGTTCAGTATTAGTTTGTTAGTCCACCTTGTCCTTTGCCATTCTGGCTACCACAGGACAAAAAAAAAGTATTGTTGATATGTACTGGTCCAGCATCTGAAACAGCATCATCTACCCGGTGTGATGTGTCTTAAAACTCCCCACATGCACATTTGAAACACTGGAGAACCAGACAGTGAGTCAGTTAGGGACAATTACTTTAGGGTGCCTCACTAAGCGGTTAATACAGTTCCTGTTATTATCAATCACAGCTCATGTTATAATAGATCAGGCTCTTCTGAAAAGCACGAGGCAGGAGCTGCTTGTGTTATCGCTGCTGTGGGGCCGATGATAAAACTGAAGTAGGTCTATTTCCAGCGGCAGGCCAGATTTATAAGGCAGGAGGTTTATACACAGATCCATTCTGTATTCCTGACCACTGGCCTCCTGAGCGAGTGTCCACAGAATCACTGCAGAAACAGGTCAGCGCCCTGACCAGGGTGGCGAGATTACCCACAATTCTCTCTCGTTCTGTTTCTCTCTGGCTCTCACCTTGTCTCGCACGGTGACCATATGTGGACACTAATCACTGCTTCCAGGCCCTTCAGTTTGACGTCACACTGGAACTCACGCTGACCACATCTCATGTTTCATTACCCATAATCCCACACAAGCGCTCCTCGATCCCGGAGTGTTTCAGTAACACCAGAGGAAGAATGTTTCCAGGACAGAATTCACTTCTAAGAGCCCTGAGCCGCTCATGAAAGAGATCTGAGGGAATAAGCCCCGGGTTTTTTCTAGGGGACAGATTTACGGGGGGAAGAATAACTGTAGCCGAATCTTTCTGCATGAGCTTACCGGCGTGCACCAAACATAAAAGCTTATAGCTCTTAATTATCTGTCTTTTCATTATTCTATTCCAATAATTCATTATAGTGTGTTTGATTTTTTTTTTATTCTTCTTTTTAAGTACTCAATTCATTCATTCATAAAAAATGTGTCAATGCAAATACTGTGTTATGATGTGTGGCTAGCGCTATGTATGTGTGCTGGTTTTGTTTTTGACAGAGAGGGACAGATTACTGAAATAAGTGGTGAAAGTCAACGTGAATGCTCATTGTTCTAGTGTATAGGCATAATTAATGGTAGTGCATTTGTTCACATTTACCAGAAGCGCGTACCTGTAACAACAACAACAACAGAAGCCCAAACAGTACGTGTTTATGAAAGCAGAACCTAAAAGGAGCATTTTATAGGGTCCGACAGTCCAACTGTAATTGGGAGGGATGGGAAAATTATTGGTGGGTCAGTCATGTTTCAAGCTGATCACTGTGTGAGCTAACAATGTTACATTTAAGAATGTGGTACACAGCAGCCTGCCATCACTGTATCCCGTATATAAACACACGGACATATTCACAAACTATAAATGCCACAACCAAGTAGTCATTTAGGGGAAGAAATTAGCAGTTGTGCTGCCCAGTTTGTCTTAAATTGCCAGATAGTGTCAGATTGGGTATAAGTGATCCAATTCAGTGCCTTCCACATCTTGGTGGAAGCATAGTGGAGACAAGAACAAAGGTGCTGCCAAGAAGGCAATAATTTAAAAAAAAGAAAAAATATTTCCATTGGAACTTAACACTGGTTAGCAACATGTTAACTGTCCTGATTATGTCCCATGTCACATTAAATAAAAAATGGCTAAAGCATTTATCAGTAGCTGGCCAGCTTGGTTATTGAAACGTTAAATAACTGAGCATAGATTCTCTTGGGAATTTCATAAAAATTTAAACAGACAAGAGTGATGTGGTTTCGAAAGAAAAGGTACAAGCACTAACCCCGTCCCTAACCTTCACCTTTGTAACTTTTCATACGAATTTAAAAGATTTTAATGAAATATTTTAGTAAAAGTAACTTCATTAGAACACAGGGACTTAGGAAGCTAGTCTGCTAAGTTAGATAGTAATGATGGCTATTAGCAGAAATAAAATAAGCCATTTCTTTTCTTTAACAGGGCAATCCTATTCAGCATAAAGACGTTTAAAAGATGTGAAATATTAGGTCTTTGCTGACGTTGACGGGAAGTCTAGATTTGATGGGACAAAGAAAAGACCACTAATGTAGGCATATACATGACGCCAAACTTTATAAACCAAAAACGATGTATATTTAGGGGCCAAATCAAGGCGGACCAGGGTTGACCAAAAGTAGACCAATGACATAGTCTTTTTTATGGGCCAATTTAATTCAGACCAGAGTGTTCCAGTAATGGACGACCATGGTCTACGTTCAGTTGTCTTCTGTAACAATTGGGGTGGTTATTATGGAACTCCCAGGCTAAAAGTGAGTCCCACTCCAGCCCTGCTTCTGCTACACCAATCGTAGCATTTAATAAGCCTACAGACGGGTGACAAATTAAAGGAAAAAACGAGTGCAGATGCTTCCAGACAGATGTACAGCATGATACATCTAAGCAATTAACATCCTACCATCCTCTGTGATGTGTATACAAATACTGACCTCGATTTTAGATCAAGATGGCAAGAGGAAAAGATCTAAGTGACTTTGAAAAGGGGGTTAATTATTGGGGAACCACCATCATCAAAACACCAACTGAGGGAATATCTTTTGAAAGAACGGTGCTCCACCAATTCCTCCAGTACAGTTCCAGAGACTTGTACGCCAAGGAGCAGTGAAGCTGTTCTGGAGGATCGTGGTGGCCAAAACACCTTACTAACACACTTTATGTTGGGTTTTACCTTTAATTTATCACCTGTCTGTATGTGTGCTTGTAATGATACAGATTTTAATGGTCATGAATTACTGTAAATTGTCTGTATCAGTAACCAGCCAATTCTGCCAGCCAGCCAGTCTCAAGCAAACATGAGAGCTCAAAACAAGTCACTGGTTATAGTGAGTCCAGCACACACCACATCCCAGCCATGATCCACGCCGCAGGAAGAGTGATGCATTGAAGGGGATTTGTGTGATGTTTGTTGGGTAAGTCCTCTCTCTGAGGAGGCTTAAACAGCAGCAAAGCCACCACTGTAGTCCACAGCGGCAATGGAGATACCATCCCCCTGTGTTAAATCCACCCAGCTGGACCGCAAAGAAAGAGAGCTTCCTTTCAGCAGCATTCTCTGTGAAGACAAAACTCCAGCTCAGAGCAGAGCTGGGACTCCACACACACAGCTGCGATTTAAGCTGCAGCACAAGGACGAGGCTGCATGCTGACACCACACTTTTCTCATCTCGGCCCACAGAGGCCATAAACCCATTTTTGGGGTGCTTGTGTAGTCATAAATCCATGTCATGTGCTAATGGGGAAAGATGAAATAAATAAATAGTTTGCAGTGCACATGCACACACACGCTGGAAATAACCTTCGCAAAAAGCAATGGGATTCATGTTAGTTGCTGAGGTTATGTCTTTGGGTAGCTGGTAATGAGAGAAAAAAAATCATATTTACGCAATGTTCCCCTTCCCCCAAATCTAGTGAATCAGCCAAGACATGTTTGATGTCAGACATTTGGGTTTCTACAGTTTTGCACTGGAGCGTCAAGGTTCATGTAGCAACTAATTAATGGAAGTCTACCTCACCGGAAATTTGCCCTATAAATGTAAGCCCAAATCTTCTTGAAACGACTTAAGCTATGTAAAAAACGATTTTGTAAAATAGCAGGGATAGACACAAATTTAAGGTTTGTCCCACTGGGAGTACCATAAGATGTTCTATGTAGAACCCTACAACAGAGTTATTCCCTTTCAGAAAAGCGTAGAATCCCTCAACCTCAAGTCAGATGTAGGATCCTAATAGTCCTTACACATGACATACAGTTTTATATCCTATTGCATCTACTCTTAGTAAAAAAAAGGTCAAATCTAGGATCCTTAAGGGTCCTTCAGTTGATCAGAACCCTTAAAGATATATGTAGAACCATACAACAGAGTGTTTCGCTTTCAGCAAGTGTTTTGAGTAAGAACCCTTTTAAGAAGCTAAGAAGCTTTAACTGTCCAAAGAACCCTTTGAAGAACCCTTAAAGAACCCTTTTTCTAAGAGTGTACATGCAAAACGACTTGTTTAGAAATTACAATTTCGTATCAACTTATATTTTTTTAAATAGTGTTTCTACACTAGTTAAATCTAGAGCCCGAAAGGATTCTTCGGTTTGTCAATCTGGGTAAACCCCTAAAGGGTCCATGTAGAACCCTATAACAGAGTGTTTCCCAATTAGAGAGGGTTCCAAGTATAACCCCTTTAGGTCATGAAGAACCATTAATCCAAAGGACTCTTGAGGAACCTTTTTTCATGGCATAGAGTTTTCTGTCCTTTGGCGTCTGGATGCAAAATGACTTCAATATTTGAAAAATGCGATCTGGTATCTCATTTTTAAAAATGTAATAGTGTTTTTATGCATTTTGCAGTAGAACTAATTTCTTACTATTAATCTTTTCGTTATGGAGCTGTAGCCAAAACCTAAACATTTGATTGGTTGAAAATGACTGATTTAAAGAACAGAATAACAAAAAAAGACATGACAAAATCCCATAAAGCACTTTCATTCTCCTTCTCCTGTCTTTTCTATTAATTTTTCATTCTCTCTGCATGTCTCAAGGGCGGCCTCTTTGCTCAGGCATTATGCTTGGTGTAACTGAAACTTCTTCCTTGATAGCTTTTACAGCACATTTCCAGCCCGGGTGACTGCTGTCATCAATTACGCCACGTGTGTGGTCCAAGTGTGGCAGTGTATCCTTCATGCCGTGTCCCTCCTCCTCGACTCCCACTATGAATCTTAATCTCATCCCCAAACACTCACCATCAATTACCTCCGTCCGCTCCGCCCGCCCACGCCTTACCCGGGACGGTGAATGAGGAAAGGACTTGGGCTAATTCTTCCGCAGGAATTGCCTGAGGGAATCATTTCTCACAGCAGTAAGGGAGGGGAAAAGGTATAGAAGACGAGGATGCTCACTGCAGGAAGGCCACCTGCGTGTGGGTGGTAAAGAATAAATGGCCTTTTATTGTATATCTGGAGTGGCCAGATTCAATAGTCACTATAAAACGAGGTCTCCCATGTAACCTAAAGATTGCAGAGCTTTTTTTCTCTCTCTAAAGAAAGGCAGGTGAATAAATCGATTCCGGTGTATACGCTTGACTCTGTCAGTTCGAGTTACACTCATCTACAACAAGGAAGCTTCTCATATGCCCCGATCTCTTTCCTGTTTGCTCTTTTTCCTGCTCCGGAGAGGTTAAATAAGCGAGATTTGCTTTTTCAAATGCCACTGTGTAACGTGCAGCGAGTGTTTGAGTAACCGTCGCTGTGGGTAAAGCCCTAACAGGTGAGAGCAGTGGCAGTAATCCATCACTGTGCAGCGTTCACTGCTCCACTCACTTTCCCTTTCATCCGTCTTACTCATGTGCAGACCAGAGCGCTGAGCAGGACAGAGACCATCTCTCTCTGTCTCTACTCAAACATAGCCCTTTCCTCCTCTACTTTTTTGAAAACTCCCCATTTCTTTTCCCATCTGACCCATTCTTTTCCCATATTCTCCCACTCATCTCATCCCCTCATCTTCCTCCCTGACATTACCTGCACTGACAATTTATTACCCCATCTCTATCCTATCCATCTGAGTAACTGTATCTCGTCATACAGACTATAAAAAAGGCAGAATCCCTGCCACTTCGTCATAAATATGTGTAAATACCATTACAACTGATGTGATTTAAAGGAATAATCCGGCGTTTTTTTCAAACCCAATCTTTATGTATAGCATCTGTAGCGTATGTGAGATTATCACAGACAAGAACCTCAATACGTTTCCTAGTACTGAGAAAAGAACAGAAAACCTGTTTACGCCAAACGTAGTTATAATGGAAGTCTAAGAGCAATTGTTGGGGCAGTACATCAAGGTTTATGAGAAACACATATTTCATGAATTCCTCAGTTACAGGTATTTGTAAATTAAGTTGTAAATCTGTATAATTTGTCCTTTTAGAGATGGGACTACTTTTTCAGAGGGAAGAATTTGTGTTTGTGTGTTACCAACGCAGGGACGCCACAAAACCTTTGCGAACGTGTTAAATAATCAGAACTACATTTTACTGTGTTGCTCCTATGCTGGAAAGTTGGATAAAACTCCATAAGAACAGCTTTGGTAAGACTTTCTCTCATAACACTTTTATTGTCAAGGTGTAGCAATTGTCGTAGGGGTTCAACAACTGCCCTTAGACTTTTATTATAAGTGAGTTTTGACTAATCAGGCTTTCGGGTTTATTTCTCCTTGCTGGGAATCATGTTGAAATTCTTGTCTGTGGTGATCCCACATACGCTACAGATGCAGGGGAAAGAGGTTAGGTTGAAAAACACTGGAGTATTCCTTTAAAAACACAGCTCTCCTCACTAAATCTCAGTGACTTCCAAGAGAGAACAGGACCACTTGCTTTTTCGCCAATCCCGAGGTAAATAGCGCCCACGGGATATATATATATATTTTCCAAAATAAACATCAAGATTAGGCCAATCCAGAATTCACTGAAATCTCCCAAATCAGCAGAGTCTCCATGTTCACAGAGGAGGTCTGATATATTCCGATAGGCTTTGCAGCCTATCTAAAAGGGCTGCGTCGTGTTGGTTTATTACATGTGAGGGACATTGCGGCAGATTGGTGGAGGGCCCGCGCGAGCATCTTAATGAAAGTTGTGATTGCATCTGTCCCTCTGAGCTCCCGCCGCTGCAAAACAGGACGACGGGGGGATGACAGTGGCTGAGCGAAACCAGAGCGCATTACCCACACGCATGTCTCGACATGCTATTCCGAGTTCCACTGCGACCTCGTTCCTTTTCTCTCCGGTTCGCGTTTAATTTGTGCAGGCCTCCCCTGTTCGTCACGCCTCGGATCGATTCTAATTGGTTATAATGCTGAGTAGACGACTGTAAATATCCCCGACGCTGACATTTACAAAGATATACAAACTTACTTCCGATGCAATCATGGAAGGATACGCACCGGAATTATTAAAGGAGGGAACAAATTCCAGTTGTGATATAATATGTATAAATTAGGGAGAAAGCTGGCAGCTTGATGAAGAGCTGAAGTTCAGGTGGGGTGTCGGTGTGATGCACATCCCCACAGGCCAAACAATACACAGTGATGAGGACAAGCCTTCAAATCACAACTGCTTATAGGCAAAATGAACAAGTTCACAGGGATCTGCTCACTCCGTTGAGCACTTGTAAGGCGCTGTCATGTTCCTGCTGTGTAAATTCTGCTCTACGTAGTGTTCAGACTGTTAATGCATGCAGTATATGAGCTCCTGTTTGTAATGCAGAAGAAGAAACACCTGCATGAAATGTAAAGGACCGATCACAAGCCACTCGTATAGATACACTCTTTACTTAAAACCTTTTCTGAATGGGAAACCTTCTGTTGTAGGGTTCTACCATTAAGGGGACAAACTGAAAAAAAAGACCTGCCAACAGAATGGGTTTCTGAGATCTCAAGGCAGAAAGACAGAGATAGTGTACATTATTGGGGAAAAAAAGGCTTTTCAATGGTTCTTCAAATGGTTCTTTGGATAGTTATGATTTTTAGCTTACTAAAATGGATCTACTTACAACCCAATTTGATAGGGAAACTCTTTGTAGTAGGGTTCTACCATTTAAGGGATCCTCCGGAGGGACAAACCAAAAGAACCAGAGTGCATAACCAGACCTGCCAACAGAATGCGCCTCATGAGATCTCGACGCTTGAACTTTAGATTGCTGTTTTTTTTTTATTTTGTGTGTTGAAATTGCTGAAATAAACGTCCAGCCTTTCATGATGGACAAGCAAACATTAGCGAACCAGGCAGCAACGATTCAGTAGTCGGGTGGGAAAGTTTGGCCGGCGAGGTGAATGAAGTTGCTCTATTGAGTTTGTGTGTGTGTGTCTCTCTCAGCTCGAGTTCGGTGTTGCCTTCTGACAGCTGGTGTCAAACACTTGGCTGGTTTGATCCACTCGCACACACTGAACTTGCACCTGTGCGCTCTGAATGATAACAGCGCAACCGAAGAATGATAGCCTCCTGCCGTCCCTCATACATTTTAATTATCACAGCTCTGGACTTAAAGAGGACACTACGTGCAAACAGGAACGGTGAGCAGATGAAGTCAAAGTGCTGAGGTGGAGAGGGTGTGGAGCTCAGTCAAAAGTGGTCGATGTCCACTTTAAATATCTAAAGCTGAGATTTCCGTAGTGAACTACCTGCCACCAAGTCTCTGTGCAATAGCTACACATAATCCCCTGCTCATCAGTCTATATGATTATTTTCCTCTATTTGTGTTTTGTGTCTGAGGATTCATCCTAAATTTAATTACACTGTGTAATTCAAGAGTCTAAATCCACTACCAAGAACTATCTTTATTTAAGCAGTTATGAAAAGTGATTACTATGGAGTTATGTTGCGCCAAAATTATTTCAACAAAAAGATCTCGAAGCAAAATATTTATATATTTGTGGCCAAATTTTCGCAATGAGCCTATGCACATTGATGTACTACCATTAAAAGGGTTTGATATTTACATTTCATAAATGTTTGTGTTTTTGTTAAAGAAAATTGCCTGCTGGGATCATACATGGTTCATTGAATAGGCGGGGCCAGGGGTCAGAGGACATGTCACTCTAAATTACGGTCGACCAATAGGCACAATAGGTATTAAAGGTGTCCAATAGACATCGTGGAGCAACAAAATGATTCCTGAGACAAAAAGGCAAAGAACAAAAATGTAAATAAATAAATCAGTAAATAAATAAAGATGAACAAAACTACATAAAATAAATAAATAAATAGATAGATATATATTTTAACATGTATTTTGATTTTGATGTTTGATGCTTAATATTTTAGCTGTGGATCTTTTCATTTTGTTTAATACACATATCCTAGAGGTCTTGACCCCTCAATAAAATTAAGACAATAATAATGATAGTAATAATAATAATAATAACAATAATACATTCATTATCATTATTATTATTATTATTATTATTATTATATAACGTCTTTCTCAAACCCAAGGTAGCTTTACAGAGCAAGCAAAAATATAATAATAAGAATAAAAACATAATTAAAAAAAAAAACATTTTGTCAAATTATATTATATTTCAACAAGGTTACAAAATTCTTCATTTTATATATATATATATAAAAAAATACTTATTTACTGAAACCAGGGAGAGGTGTATGAATTGAGGTAACATCAGGTGTGCAAATAGGACATTCACTCCAAGATACACAACAATAATTTGTCTCATTAGTTGTCTCAACTAATGATTATTGTATAATGATAAGAACATTTTTAGATGAGCTTTTGATAAAAAGTGGACTTAGACTTTCTAATGTACCTCCATACACTAAGCTCTTCTAGAGGCTGGTTACATTCATACAACAAAAATGTGCATGAATCACAGTGTTGAATAAAATGTGAATTACTCAAAAGTAGTACATAACCCTAATTCAGAGTATCAAACCGTAAAAGGTTCGAATGTGTCTATATTTTGCAGGACTTGTAACTGCAAGTATGGACTTTTCCTTAAAACTGCTGAAATTGTGCCTGTAGGCCATGTATCCCTTGTGAAAGAGGTCCATAAACCTCAGTGGAAGAAAGACGGGACATGCAGAAGCACAACTAAGCACAAATATAAAAAAATGAAGCATAAAAAAAAAGAACATGCTACACTGAGAACTAGCAGAGTTGAAATGACAAATCGTCCCAGCAATAAAGCGCCTATGTTTTAGAAGATTGCACTCTCATCCAGGTTGTTGCGTTACAACATTTTTGTCCTTTGCAGATTTATTTTGAGAAGATACATATTCTGTATTTATGCAGATTTGTGCATCACTTTCCTGCATTTATTTTGCCCTTATGCAGAATCATACTCCATATGGCGAAAATTAATAGGAGAGGTTTTTGTTAGCAAACTAGCTACTTACATCTTTGGATATTAGCTCTCCTGAACAAAGGGCAAACACATACATCATGTCAAGCAAACCCTGAATGTATTAATTGTATTAATTAACTCTGTGGGGGTTTCAGTGTAAATCCTTGCTCTGAGAATAGGAAATTTATGCTGGAGTGTTTCACTTAAAGGAATAGTGAAGCTAAAAATGAAATGTTCGGTGTCTCAAGTTTGCTGCTTTAGATTTGCACTGGAGCTACAAGGATAGTGCAGCTAACAAGGAAAATAAGCTTATAGTTTCCAGTTTAGCGTCCTGCAAACTGCAGGTCTAAATCATTGCACAACTGCTTCAGAAGACATTGCTTGGCTTTCCAATAAAATAGCAGAATATGTCCATATTCCTACAATGGTCTGCTTGACAATATGGTAGAGCATTTTCTTTAGTAAGGACATCTGAACCACTTATTTGAGGTATACTGACTTTTCTTTAATTTTTTTAAAAAAATTTAAATGCATTTTTATACAAATACATAAAGAAACTGCACCACCACACAAAAAAGCAAGTTTCTACATTTTATGTTTTATATTCTATAATATATATATATATATAAAAAAAAAAATTTCAAAAATGTTTTATTGACTAGGCTTTTTACATAATTTATTTCAGTTTAAATTCTACAAATCTATGTAGGGTGTAATTTTACCAAATAGACTTTTAACATCACAACCGTTTGGTAGGGGCTCATAGTTAACGAAGCCCTAAACCGCAAGCTGTGAATTATTATTATTTTTATTTTTTTGACACCATAACGTATTATTTTTAGATATTATGTCATTATTACGAGTTATTATCTCATTATTTTGAGAGATTATGTTGTTTTTCTGAGACATTATATCATTATTTCGACATAATATCGCTTTATTTTGACTTAATAACTCTTCATTTTGAGATATTATGTCAATATTTCAAAATATGATTCTGTTATTTTGAGATGCTGCATGCTCCCAGGCAAAGCATTTTTTTTTTTTTTTACGTTACTGCTTTCACTTTCATATTAAAAGACTAGTGCTGAAAGAAGAGCTTTGCCAGGGAGCATGTGGCATCTCGAAATAACGACTTGTTAAATAGAATGTTGTGTCAAAATAACGACATAATATCAAGAAAAAACAACTTAATATCCCCAAATCACAAGATAATAACTCATAATAATGACATAAAATCTCTAAATAACGAGATATTATGTCAAAATATTGACATAGCACAAAAAAATTAAATAAAATCAAATCTTGTGGTTCAGGGCTTCTGTACATAATAAAACTGTTAGTCAAAAAAAAGGGGAAAAAATAGGAAAAAGTTTATTATTGCCCGAAGGAACTAAAAAGCAATTGAGGAGTAAGGGGAAAAAACTATTAAATAAATACAAGTACAATTATACCTTCAAATTTTTGGCCACACCTCCTACTAGAGTCACATTAGTCTTCTTATCTACAGTAGCTTTGTAGCTCCAGTGCCAAACCAAAAAGCTGAATTTAAACCACGAACATGTCTTGGCTGATCGACTACCTTTGGGCAAAGGAAAATACTGTGTAAATTAGATTTTTGGCCAAACTACTCCCTTACTGTTACTTGTTTTTCTATTTTGGATATTAAGTTTACGGGTTCCTCCATAACAATTTCAATAAATTCTGAAAAATGATCATGTAGATATCTTAATACGCTTTATAAACTAAACCCCTGGATAGATTTCCCATCAACCGTCTTCGACAACTCACGTTCGGCATGAATTCCTCCTCAAAGACCGATCAATCATCTCAGTGGTGAGCTGCCTGATTGTAAACTTTACAGGACGCTCTCACAAAGCAGCCCGATATATCCCAGGCCTTTATAGAGGAGCATTATTAAACAGTATAGGTCTCATGCGATGTTAGAAGGCAATGCCGGTGAATGGAACACGTCCCAGGTGATTTTCCGCTCCCGTTGCTTTTTGCTACTCTCTTTCCTGCACTGCTAATTGTTTCATCTCCAAGAGCAGGTTAGCCTCTTACACAAATGACCTCTGAACCAGGAGCCATGGGAAATAAAGTCGCCATTCCTGGCACTGGATTCAACCTGCTACAACTTTCCATTACAGCCTTTCTCTCTCTCTTTCTGTTTTCTTATCAGGGATCGATACATCGCCGTGGACACTGAAGCAGAAATGAGAGCTGTGTTGATTTCTTGGAGAAAAAAACAAAACTTTGTCACACTTAATACAGATTTACTACATACTACGGACTGCCCTGCGAGACGAAAATCCCAGCTATTGATTGTAAAAGCGTCGGCGGTAATTGAAAAGGCTTAAAGATGTTAGCGGGCCAAAGAAGCTCTCAAAGCAACCTGTGGAGATTTTACTTTTTATCTCAGATAATCATTCAATCCAGAAAAGCAGCATTTCATGAAACTGTAGCGACCTATAGTCCCACTATCCGGCATCACCCACAAGAGGATGGGTTTCCTTTTGAGTCTGGTTCCTCTCAAGGTTTCTTCCTCATGTTGTCTCAGGGAGTTTCTCCTCGCCATTGTCACCTTTGGCTTGCTCATCAGGGATCTAGATCTACATCCGGATTTCTATAAAGCTGCTTTGTGACAATGTCTGAATTGAAAATGTGACTTTATGTGCTGACCCCTGAACACAGGAGATGTCTTTACTAATTTAAAGATTGTAATCATGCAGTCTGTAGATAAACATTGGGTTTAAGCAGACTAGGAAAATACAGGCCTTTTTCCACTGCCAGTACCAGAAACCTTTGGCACCAAAAACTAGATCTAGAGGTTCCAGTTGGATGGAGAACCTGGAGGTGGGGCTAGCAGCACTGCTGATTGATTTCCATTATTTTCCATCATCTTAATTTCAAATGATCACAGTGCAGATTTTTAATGTTGTTAATGTTGACGAAATTTAAAAAAACACTTTGTCAATTAGTCAGAAATGTAATTGTAGCTGATATGAGCTGTTTAACCAAGCGACCTTTGAGATAAAGGACTAATGTTAATCCGAGCACCTCTTCCATGGCTATAACAATGGTGTTAATGATGATAATGATTATTCACTTCAGTTTTACCTTCGCCATCTATGACCGTTCTCGTTTTCTCTCAAAGCTGATGCAAAATGAACCAGTTCTGGTCTGGGCCTGCTCTTGTTTTTGTTTTTTTGAATGTGCAGTGAAAAAATGTGCCACTCAATCCATTATCACTCAATCCAATGTCGGTTAATAGCATCTGACTTCCTCCTACTCCCTGAGAGATTTAGGAAAGGAGCCAGAGGAGGCTAACGGGCCTTTAACCTGCAGGGCTTCAACGCTGAACTCACGCTCAAGTAAAAGGTCAAGCTTCTCTTTTTAAATATTATAATTTCTATTATGACAGTGTAGAGCTTGAACCATGAAACGAGTTTTGGACTAATACGTGTTTAATTGCTTGCGCAAATGCTTGAAGGCCACCAGAAAATTATATTGTGACTCAGTATTAATTATCACGAGTCACATATTGGCCATGAAATGTACGAGTGACCTCACCCCTTACGAAACACACTTGAGGAAGCTTCCGGAAGTAATCTGTGTGGGGCCATAATTGCTACATAGCCCTTGGCTCTCGGCGGTTATGTGTCCTGACGTCAAATTAGGCTCTAATGAAAAACAAGTCACAACGAATAAATATCAGGCTCACTGGCGCGTCCATCTGCTATGCAGCATAATCAAGAGAGTCAGAAAGGGGGGTGTCTGCGATGATCTGATGCTCTGATGGCACAAATCTCAGAGAAGAGAGATTAGAAAAAAAGTTAGAGTGAGAAGAAGATAGGAAAGAGACAGCAACAGACAAAGAGAGAAAGGAAGTAAGAGACGAGCCACTTTTCTGGTTCTCAAAATATATCACAAACGCTGATCTCCTTTCATTTTGACCCTTTATTATTTCCATTAGCCGGAGAACATGCGCGCTCACTTGATGGTCCACCCAAACCAGATTTGAGTGCAGCCCAGGCGATGATACAGGCACTGCTGGACATCTGACTGCGGCTCGTTTCGGAGACACTGGATGGAAATATCATGTGTGGAAATGAGAGGTTTAGGATTGCTGGCATGATTTGAAGAGTCCCGCAGATGGGTCTAAGGCAGTACGGCAGCGCCAAGGCACGGTTTATACTCATTCGCTCCATCGGCACATCCTGCACAGAGCCTTTGAAGCAGGTGGACTGCTTTATGCACACCTACAGCTCATTAGTGTTACACATAAAATGTATCTGATTGCATTTTTCGGGTGTATTTATTGGATCGCCGCTTTGTTGCAGTACACTCGGAAGACTTTTCACATTTAGTGAATCAAATGTACACATTTTTCCCCCTTTCTCTCAAATATAGTGGATCAGCCAAGACGTTTTTGGTGTGTTAAGTTTGCTTCTATAGTTTTGCACTGGAGCTATGAGGCTAAAGTAGCTAACAACTGCATGCCTAAATCATCATACACTCGCCTTAAAAGACAGCGTTTGGCTCAGTAAGACCATTTCTACATAAAGTTTTATAAAATAGCAGAATAAAAAAGTCTGTATAAAAATAATACACAAATTAAATCGGAACTATGCTATTATACTATATTATAATATTATATTATTATATATTAGATTCATAGCCCTTGTGCAAAACTAGCAAACTTCAAAAACCAAACGTTTCTTGATTTATCAAACAACATTTTGTGAAAAATAAATAAATAAAGTATTTCATTGTGAGGAAGCTTTCTCCCTTCTATTTCTATGTCTCTCTCTCTCTCTCTCTATCTCTCTCTCTCCACACACACACATATATATATATATATCATCTCTTTGCTTCCGGCCCCGTCACCCCAGTCCCCGAGAGCGGTAATATTTTCCAAGACTGGCGGCAATCCTTTATTGCACTCGGCTTAATCTCATATGAAGGACAGAATGTGTGGAAGAGATTGATGATTAGAATAATATTACCAAAAACAATATTTTTTTATTATTGTAGTCTGTGGGAGGGAGCCTTTATCTGTTCATCATGGTGGAGAAAGGACAGTTTTAGCGGTCAATGGTGGGTAATTCTTAATTTAGTTTAAAGACAACGTGAAATGGAAATTCGAACGCATTTTTTTTCTAGCAACGTGACATATTTCAGAGTGAAACGGCGTATTTGGGTGAGGACGGGACTTTAGAATAGAATAGAATAAAATGTTCCTTTATTGTCACATATACAAGTACAGTACATTGAAATTGATTCTTCGCATATCCCAGCATGTTGGTAAGCTGGGGTCAGAGGTCAGGGTCAGCCATGATACAGCACCC
>JAOUQW010000046.1:1286033-1301044 GCA_028565825.1 Olivaichthys viedmensis | reverse complement strand
ATATGTACAAATTTTATGGAAAGGGAGCATTTAATAGGCTAAATTAGGAATAACAAAACTGCATACCGTAGCGGTTTTAATTGAAAAAAAAAAGTATTATTATTTTTTAATTCCCAAGTTGACGTAGACTGGAAAACTACACTTGACGGTGCCGTTGAACAGTGAAGTACTACTATTTTAAAGAGTTTAAAGGCACAACATATGTTTTTATTTTCTTGGCTTACCATAATGATGTAAATACACACAAATAGCATTTTTCCCAAAATACCATTCTAATCCAGAATGAGTGTTTTGACCCCGTTTACACCTGATCGTTTCTTGAGTATCAGGATTATCCGCATATAAAAAAACAGGTGTGGATGCACCCAAGACACATTTAAAACAGATTTACTCGGATCATCCCTCAAGCCACTTCAGTAGGTTTGAGGCACATTTTAGCCAGATGTTATACAAGTGTAAATACAGCCGTCTCTCCAAGCCACATTCCACAACCAAAACCTTTAATACATTAAATCATAACACATGTAGTCCATGGCGCCTTTAAACAGCTTAAAAACCGCACGCAAAGGTTTTGATGCTACAGCCATCGTTTGCTTAAAACAAATGGAAAAAAGGGAACAACACAGATAATTGGTGGTCGAATTCAACGGTGAAGCGTTATGAGCTGATTTACATATTGCACGCAATACAATCGGGTTTCAATCTGGTTAACTGGTGACACATTTGACCACAAGTGTAAATGTATGTGGTTAAAATCCTACAATCCAGATACAAGATGAATGAAACGAACAGGTGTAAACAGGGTCTAGGTGTATTGTGTGACTGACAAGTGATGAGGGTTAAGGGCCTTGCTCAAGGGCCCAACAGTGGCTCTTTGGCATAACTTTACCCGCTGAGCTACCTCTATTTTGGCTCCTAAAAGACTAAAGTGTGCGCTAAGAAGGTCCTCGGTGTATCACATTGCATCTCTTAAAGACCGCTGCACTCAAAAAAGTGCTTTTTAAATGGTTAACTCCTCTTCGGATGGCTTATTATGATTATATAGATTTGGTTATTTGGGTTAAATTTGTTACCGCAATGCAAGTTTCACATTTTTCCATTGAAAACAGGCTTTCACAGCACTTCCGGTTTGTGGGGAGCTACGTTTTAGCTTAGTTTTGTATGACATGAAACAGCTTGAACCTATCATGGTCCAATATAGTAGTGGGGGAGGGGGCAGGGTTTTTACAGTGTGATTGCATGAGGGGGAGGGGTGTTTTTCAATTTGCATAATGCATAATCCCTCGCATACTTAATGAGTGTAAAGTTTTACAGATGTCCCTATGTCATTTTTAGTAGTTTATTGGGCATAAAAATATGTTACAATTTATTATTCAACATCGTTTATTTTGTAATTGTCACGTAGTGTAGCGGAGAGACGGACACAAGAGCAAGCCGTTTTGAACACACATTTATTTCCATACACGAACTAACATCTACACACAACATGAAACAGACGTGCAATCAAAGACAACACGGGACGGGAACAAGCAGGTTTTTATACACATACTAATCATGGGAAGACAGACGAGGAACAGCTGGTAACAATCAACAATCAACATAACGGGGTACAACAATGTCAACTATGAGCGCGAGGGGGCGTGCGCGTGACAGTAATGGTTTAAATTATGACTCTAGGGGTACTTTAAGCATTATTGTTAGTTTGCATTATAGGGCAAACCTGAAACAAAACAAAAAAGTAAAAATTTGACTGGAAGTTGGAATTACAATGTGTTCAAGCAATGTCTGCACAAAGCCACTGTAAAAACATCTCTCAAGCAAATATTTTTATGATGGAAACAATGAAAGTACAGACCTGTGTTGACAAAACACTCCAAAAGTGGTCATTTATTTCTACCTGCTGCTTTCCCAATAACGTTCCACATTCGAAACTTCTGAGCACCAGCAATTATTAGTATCAAATATACATCTGACATATCCTACACAGCTTTTATTCAGAACTTCAGCGTAAATCACAGTGGCACTTCTTTCACAATTTCAAAGCAAGACGTCCCGAGGCCTTTAAATCCAGCGATGCCTCGGGGCAAGAGCACCAGAGTTCTATGTCTCATGGTGGAACAAGGCCAGCTTGGAGGATGAAGGAAGAGAAAAAAAGCGGGGGAACGGAGACAGTGCGGCACGGAGCGTGACTCTCAGAGCTCGGTGTCTGGAGATTCCATTACACACTAAAACAAGTGGCATGTGTGCACACACTAATTAACTAAGTTTCCCAAACGAACCAGTGCGCAGAAATAAGTGCGTCTGGGAGCTCGTTCAAAGCAGGCGACGGCACAGCGGCACGCCAGGGAGCGCTACATGCAAATGGGGCCGACGAGAGCTTGCCAAAAGGCATCGCGCTAAAAACGGAAAGTCAGGGAACAAAACAAAACAAGTAGAACTACAGAAATAGCAGTTTTTCGCTGAGAAAAGAGAAAGAAAACGCTGATTTCTTGCAGCAAGAGGATGCATCGATCTTTTGATAGCGAGACAAGAACGTGACCTTTAACCTGTAGCACTGACCAGTGCCTCCTCGCCGAGTGGGATTTGTGAGTGATAATAACAGAGATCGATGCGGAGTGGTAGTCCATACCGAGGACAAGCGGCAGATTGATGAGTGTTGGAAAAGTGCACGGAGCATGCACAATTCTCCAGAGCAGAGTCACAAGACACACTCCAGGCTCAGAACTGAATTAAGACGGGTTACGGTGTTAAGCTGCGTCTTATCGAGTACGGCTCATTTAAAGAAAAAAAACACAATGGTGAGAGTCACGTGACCTGACGCTGGCTGTGTTTACATGCAAAGATGAATTCATTCCGATTGCAAATTTTGAAATAATCGTAAAGGTTTACTCCTTTCATGGTGTAGTAAATCTTGGCCTCCATGGTGATGCTAATCTACATGTTCCATTGAGCGAATGGTTTACTTCCTTGCTGGCAGAAATCCAATCAATTCCGGACGTTGTTTATGAAACCAACAGCACAACGATCCCTGAGCGAGACCTACGACCCATAACCGATGCATTCATGATATCTACAACCTTACAAAAGGTAAAATGGCCTCGCTGTTTCCTAGCCAGCATAAGGCTTTGTTTACAAGTGCATATCATAAATGCACCTTTTGTCACTGATTTTAATGAGAATAATGCATTGACGGGAAATAAAGCACGGCAATGCATGAAATCTTTACTCTGTTTCCTTTTAAAAAGACAGTCTAGGGAAAAGCATCCATGTTTGAATGAGACCTAGTCCACACTAATACAGATACACTTAGAAACACATAAATTTTACTCCATTTTGGTCTTCTGTCCACAATGAAACGGTGTTTTTGAATATCAAAATCTTTTTGAAAATGCTCTCCGGGGCCGGCTAAATCTAAATGCTGTTTTTCGCGTTATAATGTGGACAGGGGAAACCAGCGATATTCAAAAAACTCAATAATTCGCAGGAAGCGCATGCATGCTCAATATAGGCGTTTTTTAAAATCATATCTGCATTTCAGACAGAAAAACGCCAATGTGGAGGGAAAACGCTGTTTTTAAATGTACCCGTATTAGTGTAAATACGGCATGAGTTTCTACGGTTGCATGAGGAAAAAAACATGACATACAGGCTTACAACAAACCAGCAATGCATACAGCATCTATGTGTTGTGTGCTACTTAGGAACTCAGCCTAATGCAGTGGGGGGAAATTTAACATACATGTCATCATTAATAGAGAAAGAAAAAGAAAAAAAACGATCTAAATGTGCCCAGGGAGGTTATTACCAATTTTATGTATTTAGCAATATTTAAAGTAAATCTCAAATGAATGTTTGCTAGAGCTTCGAGCATCTATCTCTACAGCAAATAAAGAAAAGAAATAGAAATTGCTATAAGCAGGATGAACTGGACTCTGTGGGACAGGTTTTGGTTATTATTGTTCATTAATGTCTTTCCTTTCCCAACCCCTGTCGTTTCAGAGCTCGGAGACTCGGCACCACGAAGCTGATCTGAGTGAGTATAGTGTGCAAACGGCTTACGAACACAATCCTGGCCTGGACGTGCACTGATGACACATGCTTTCTGCTTTCAGTAAAAAACTGTGGCATAAAAACATAGCATGTGGTATTAGTGTAAATGTTAGGGCTGTGTGCTGCACATTATTTCCCTCTGTGTCCTTACGGCTTAAATGCCCACTGACAGAGAGAGAAACTGGAGAGCTGCGTAGCGAGCACACAGTCGCATTCACTGAGCGTTCAAGCACACACACACACACACACACACACACACACATAGAGGGGTGAGAAAGACAGTGCGAGACGAGGAAAGAGAAAACAAGAACGAGAGATTCAAAGTATGAGAGAGAGAGAGAGAGAGAGAGAGAGAGAGAGAGAGAGCGTGGTGTATAGGAGAGAAATGTGAGAGAGAGAGAAAAGTAGGAAAGAGGAGAAGAAGAAAAAAAGAAAGAGGAGTTAGAAGAGATAAAAAGAAAAGGAGGGATAGTAAGAAGAAGAGAGATGAAGAAATATCAAGAAAGAGAGATTGAAGGGGGTCCGAGAAACGAGAGAGAGAAAAGAGAGAGAGAGGAAGTGACGGAGAAGGAACCACAAGAGAGGTGAAGAGTGTTTGAGGGAGAGACAGAGAGAGAGAGAGGACAAGGAAAAGAGAAAAGGAGAGCTAGAAAGAATAAGAGAGTGTAAGAGAGACAGAGGGCTAGACGTAAGGATCGAAAAAAGAGAGAAAGAGGGAGAGAAAAAGAGAAAGAAAAAGCGTGAAGACGAGAGAGAAAAATAAAGAGAAAGAACACGGGAGACAAAGGGATGAAAATAAATGCTGAGAGAGAGAGGGAGAGAAGTGATGATCACATGGAGTGGTGGATCAGAGAGAGAGGAGGAGAAAGAGAAAAAAGGTGGGCGAGGGAGAACCAGAGGGTCAGATCAGAGAGTGAGAGAGGCAGAGAGACAATGAGAGAGAGAGAGAGAGAGAGAGAAGATCAAATGGCGAGTGTGTTCTTCTCTGGAAGTGTCCGGTGCTAAAGTGAGAGGGAGGAATCCCGTCTGTCGTGCTGCTCGGTGTTAATGATTCTGATCTCGGCCCAGTTTCCATCCATCTGCCGTCTTCACCCGGCTATATCTAACACCGCGCCCCGGACCCGGCTCTCCTCCATCAATTATTCACTTCAGCACGGCTCCTTTTGTGAAAATCTCCTCGGGACTGAAATCTCCTAGAGGCTCTCGCTCTCGTCTCTCTGCGTGCCACAGAGGCGCTTCGTGCTCACTCAGGCCTCGTTAAACGGCCGGAGCTTGACGAGGAAACACAGCGAGAGATTTGCACAGGCTCCCATCCCCAGCACCGTTGCCTCTCCCTCTGTCATCACCCCAATATGGCACCGAGATTAAAGACTCAACGTGATACTTCAGCCAAAAAACTAAACTTACACAATCGCCCCTTTTACCCCAAGTGTAGTCGATATGGTGGCTGAAATTTGCTTCTTTAGTTTTGCTATTGTTACTGGAGCTACGTGGCTAATCTAGCTAACAACCAAGAGACTAATGTTGCTAACAAATAAGAGAAACTTATAGCTACCAAACTGCATGCCTCAAACCGTGTTGAGTTGTGTAGTATCTTGCTGATGTGGTTTCTGACACTGTACGTTACACTGTTATCTGTAAAAATGGACAAAAGCACGACGGATAGCTGGGGGGGTTGTTAAGCAGCCATGGTATAAGCGAGATAATGGCTGCTGAAGCATCCTGATAGCAGAAAATAATGGGCTTTGCATCATGGTGTTCCTTGGCTTCGCCTCCATTATTTTACGATATTGGGGCATGTCGTTGGGTGATATTCCCTATATATACACACACACAACACCCCCAAAAAACAGAACTTGTGTACAATTTTTAGTTATAGTAACATGTCATCAAGTCAAAATCTTGTTTATAAGCAATTTCTTAATGAAATGTGTTACTAAGCATCAAGCTGATAAGGCAATGTTAAGTATGTTCTAAACTGTAAAAGAGGGTCCGGGGTCTCCAGGAGCCCAAACAGAATCAGGGTTAAGGCTGTGTTTGTAGAACAGCGTGTTGCCTCTCTCCTTGTACATAAGGTGAAAATAATAAGGACTTTGTTGTGCTGGTCTCAGAGCACCACTATAAAGCATTTTAATTTCCCCCCATTAAATAAGATGATGAATAAATGGATAAACGAACCTCTCTGCTTCTCTCGCTCACTGGCCGACGGCCACAAACCGGCCATGAAATCATCACGATTAATGAGTCCTGCTCTCCAAACAAGGACGCAACAAGTGACACACACACACACACACACACACACACACACACGGTTCCTTAACCGTTTTGATGCTTTTTATTACAATTTGAAAGATTTATCTATCTCCACAAACTGTCATTAAACCTCCATAAGACCACCAAAGTGAAAAACAAATCGCCATGCCAATTAACCTCTTCTGTATCACTGTAAATCAGGAAACATACTGATTCCTATATATTCATTCAGAGATGCAGGTGGATGAAGCCTTAAAGCAGACAGCGGTGAATCCAAAAAACCAAAAGGCAGTATGTTGTACTTGTACCATATCTCGCCTTTTTAGTTTGTCCATTAATTACTGGTCAGGACTGAAAGAGACACCCAGGCAAAGAAGAGGAGGGCGATGCGTCGATAAGGCCCATCTCTCCTAACACGTCCTTGGAGCTAATCGGTTTCAACTGCAGCAGGTTGCCGTTGCCTTGCGCCAAATGTGAACAAATTAAATGAGGCAATTAAAAGCTGAATAAGCCGGCGTTGATAATTGTGACCTGATATGCCAGGCGCAATTATAATGAAGCCGGTTCTGCTTCACAGGGTTAGCTATGTTGAGACACACAGACGGCAGTTAAGGAGAGAGAGAGAGCGAGATTGAGGAAGGGAGAGCAAAAGTTATTATGATGCCAGATTAGAGAAGGAGGGTGAAATAAGAAAACGAGAGAGACAGAAGAGTGTCATCACCGGAATCTAAAAGCTTTAATACACTTAATAACTTGATACCCGAGTAACTAGCTGTTTGCCCATACAAACTTTCTAGAAAACAGAATAAATTCCTAGGGTCCTGTATTCCCTATTTGTAGTTTTGAGACACAACATTATATACCCAGGTCCCTTTGTTCCCAGGGTCCTCTATACATAGGGTCCTATGTTCCCAGGATCTTATGTCCCCAGGGTCCTATGTTCCCTGGGTCCTATATTCCTTGGACCAGGGCCCTATATTCCCAGTTCCACAGCGGCCTGTGTTTTTAGTGTCCTTTAGTGTTTCCAGGGTCCTATAGTCCCAGTGTCCTATATTCACAGGGTCCTATATTCTGACGCTCTATATTCCCAGGTCCCTATGTTGTCAGGGTCCTATGTTTCAAGGGTCCTACATTACCAGGGTCCTATATTCCCAGAGCCCTATATTCCCCAGGGCCATATGTTTTAGCCCCATGTTGCCTCAATTCTTTGTTCTCGCAACATGATGAGAGGACTGACATCAATACCTCTGTTAAAAAACATACATATTCTTGTATGTCCAGTAAATAATGTCTTAAATTGGATTTCATTAATTTAATTGTCAATCAGGAACACATAATGCCTGTTTTCTAAATTAGATTCAATAACATGGATGTTTGTTGCCACCTTGGGCTGCTTTAAAGTATCACCTTTGGTGACCCCATCACCCCAAATATGAACTTAGGGTTAAGGTTAGGACAAACATTTGTTTCAACACTGCAAGTAATGCTTACATACACATACACTCGACACACGCCTTTTCAGGTCTAACTTGTTTACTGGCAAAGTGGCTTATGTAAGAGCCAAAATTGGAGAGCAGCTCAGCGAGTCGGGGCTCAGCAAAAAAAAAAGAATTTAAAAAAGCAGTTTCTTTTTTTTCTCTGTCTCATGGCCTTTACATCATAACTCATGCATTAGCACAGGGGCACCAAATTTGAAAATGGTGCCATCACCCGCTAGAAATCAATTCTTGACATTTGAAGGTATTTATTTGGCCCCTAAGCAGAAATTATGGCCCTTTTGTGGCACCACCTTAAAAAAAAAAATCCTAGAATCGCCACTGGGTGCCACCACCCGCTAGTCAGCATGGTTAGCATGTCATATTTTAGTGTATCTAGCGTGGTGGGTCCGATGGCCTTTGCGACTCAGGTCATAGGCCCAAATTATGGTCTTGGGAAGAAATCCCCCATGAACTAAAGGTGGCAACGCCCAGGATCCATGCTTCCTTATAGGCAATGCACCAGTGAGCAAAGCCCATTGAAATGAGTAACGACTCTCTCCAGTTCTTTACCCATCTGCATTGCTCCAAATCCCGCCTCTTGCACTGCGGTTTGCTAGTAGTTCTTACTCACAAGCCGTCCGCTGATTGGACATTCGAAAAGTCATTCACATCACCGTAGCAAAACGGTGGAACTCGAGAAGCATCACACGTTTGTTTGTTTTTGTCACACCCATATTCCAACAAATCCCTTGTGCTGTATATTTGTTTCAACTTGTTTTCACTGATTGGTAAATCGGTTTCAATTTGCTGTGGATTTCGTCTTCTTTTATGTCCTCATCATGGACGTGATGCAATGGTATTACACTATTGGAAATAAAAAGAGCGAGAGAGGAGAGAGAAGAGAGGCCTGTTTTAATATCCCATGGTCTATTGCAATGATGGTTTTTACAAATTTTTACAAAGACAGTCCAACATGGGTCAATCTGAATCTTGTGAAATTGTTATTATATTACCAATTACTATCTTATTGCTGCCAAAGTAAAGCTCCTTTAGGAGACATTTCTCAGCGTTTCACCAGAATGCCGATGATTAACAATCCGTTAGCGAAGCCGAACAGCCGTTCCTGAAACGGATCCCGCTGCATAAAGGCCGCACTCGGGAGAAAGGATTAGATTCCTCCATTTGTTCTAATTGCCAATAGATAAAGCAAAGCAATTCCACTGCGTGAATAAATGACTGCATTCATGGATGATTTAAGCAGGAACACAAGTAATTTTTAATAGAGTGGTCTCCAAATGCATTCAAGGCTAAGCAGGATCTCAAATGTCCAAAGTGTTTCTTGGGGGGAAAAAAATAAAAGATTAAAAATGAACATCCAGTGAATATAAAAGCTTTTTCTAACCAATACAAATGCAGGTCTGTTTATGAAGGACAGAACCAATGTCACGAAGGTTTCATAAAGGGACAAGATTGTACTAAACTGAACAACAGCAGTGGAAGTGTTTCACTAAAACCTTGCATGTGGCGGGGGGGGGGGGGAAACATTCAGTGAAAATACTGCAAAATAGAAAAAACAGTAGTCAGATATTGGAAGGTTGTAGCCATAGGTTCTGTCCATGTCCAATTACATTTGAATGTTCTCACGTGCATCCCTATACACAATTGCTGTTCCTTTGTTTGCTTTGTTTAGCTTTGCTAATACCACTGGTTAAAGCAACATTCTGGCCAAATATTACATTTACACAATGTCCCTCTATGTAGTAGATCAACTAAGACATGTTTGCACTTTTGCACTGGAGCTACGAGGCTAATTTACCTAACACGTAAGAAAAGCTTATAGCCGCCATGGCCCAAAGTTTGAAGACGGAATTGTACATTAGCAGCAATTCAGATGATAATATAGCTGAATCAGTCTGACCTTCACACAACGCACACACACACGTGTCTGAAATACACACAAAGAGCGTCTGATCATTGTAACCCTGAGAAACGTTCACTCCTTTAAACCGCAGGCCCTTTAATACACGACTGTGTTTTTGGAACATGGAACACTCTTCGGAAATGAATAAATAAATGGTTCCTCAATATTATTTTGATTTTTTCAATGGTTAATAGTTCCAACCTTTCAAAAGGGTTCTACTTTGAACCTTTTTCTTAAAGGGAAACCCTCTGTTGTAAGGTTCTACATAAAACCTTTAAGGGCTCCCCCAGAGAGACGAGAGAGCGAATAACACTGTAGCATGCTAAATGGAAAAAAATAAAAAATTCTACAAGTGTAGCATAGACATGAATGGCAGAAGCAATTGTGGCTCTGTGGTTAAGGTTCTGAGCGAATAATTGGAAGGTTGTGAGTTCAAAAAGTCCCAGGCCAGTGTTGGACCCCTAAAAACAAGACCCTTAACCCTCAATAGCCCATTCCCACCCGCTACCGTAGTCTCCCCTATCGGCCCTAGAGCTACCGATCTGAGAGGGCGACGGCTAAGGTGTGTTTTCTGGGAGACACGTAAAGCCAGGCACATGTTTTGTCATGTGAAGGACGGCGCTGATTGTCCTATTCTGTACACACGAGATAAGAGGTGCTCCCGATTGGCTAGTTACGCCTACCTTTTGGCCCAAAAAACACTGTCAACTCTGTGTATATGGAAAAAACAATTATACACAGAGTTGTCAATTTATTAGGTGTTACATTGGTGTACCTGATCAACCGGGAGCTCAGTGTATCTTCAGGAAAGCTGGTGTTGGCACAGAGGTAGGGCTAATAAAGATCTAGATGAGATCTGGAACATTTGGGATTATCTGATTGCAATAAAATGAGCAGACGTAATATAACGTATATTGTCCCATAATTGTCAGTATATTGTAATATACAATTGCAAATACACATTGGCTTTCATATATTATTAGTTTTTGGTGCAGGGCTACACACACCCACACACACACAGACAGTCAATTAGAGTGTGGTATCCCGAGAGTGTGCGACCTTGTATGTGTCTGAGAGAGTGAGAGTCACATTGAACCTCAGTTGATGCATAAACGAGCCTTTTTCATCATCGTGGTAATTGAAAAAAAAAAAGATTTTTTCCCTTTTTTTTCCCCCTCAGATGCACCGTATATATAAAAGGTAGTGTTTTCTAGTCTTACTACAGCCTCTCTCTCTGTCTCTTTACCGCTTGTTTTCTCTCTCCCTCCCTGCTTTATGTCACTTTTTCTCACCCTGTCGTTCTCTCTTGCTCTTCAGCTCCATCGTCTCTCTCTTTTTCTCTCCGTCTTTCTCCCGGTTTTCTTTTCTAATACTTCACTTTCTCAATGTAATTAAATAAAGGGTTCTTTGCTTTGTCCATCAGAGGGAACCCTTAAAAGTTCTATGTAGAGTCCTTCAACACACTGTATCCCTATCAGAGGAGGTTCCAAGTAGAACCCCTTTAGAAATCCAAGAGCCCTTAATCATTCAAATAAAATTAGTTAATTCAATTCAAGTAGTTACAGTATTGGCAAAGCATCATTGGAATGACAAGAGTTGTTATTAGATAGATAGGTAGATGGGTAGATGGATGGATAGATGGGTATATGGATAGATGGATGGATAGATAGGTAGATGGGTGGATAGATAGATTAGAATAGACTGGAGAATAATAATAGAAGTGTAGAATATAGATGAACAGATGCAGAGTTCTTTCTTTCTTACTCTTTCACTCTAATCTCTCTCATTTTATCACTTTCTCTCACTCTCAGTTCAATTGAATTCAAGTCCAGGTGCTTCTCTCTCTCTCTCTCTCTCTCTCGCATCCCCTTTAGTTATGTACAAGACAACGTTACAGAATATTTGTTCCTGTGGTGCAGAATGAATGGTCACATAATGACATGACTGTACTGCTTTTATAGTTACTCTATAGTTCCTGATACTGAAGGGATTTGGTTAAAATACATACAGCACTACAATATGATTCATTACATCTGAATAAATTGCATAAGAGTTATAGACCTCTCAGAGATGTGGTTTGAGGTCAGAGTTGGAGGGGCAATTAGGGCGGCAAGGCTTATTTCCATGTGGCCACGCCCCTGCCATTTTGTCCCCCTCCTATTCCATCTTTTATATCTTTCTGTCTCATTATCTGTCTCTCTCTCTCTCTCTCTGTCTATTTATGCTCTCTCTCTCTCTCTCTCTCTCTCTCTCTCTCTCGGTTGGATGGGGTCAGAGGGTGTAAACAGTATGGAATGGGATGAGTTCTGCAGATTAATAACTGAGTTGTATTGGGCTGCAGAATTGACTGGGTCAGTGTCAGAGAGCCACTCATTACCATAGCACAGGCCACGAACCCCACACACACACACACACACACACACACACACGCGGCCGACTTCAATGTGACCCCCATTAGTGTCAGTGCAGGCAGCAGAGTGTGAAATGATGCTTTGTCAGTGTGTGTGTGTGTTTGTGTGCATGCGTATGTGTATGTGGTCCAGCTCTATGGCGGAACGGTAACTGCAGGTCTCTGTGAAGCGGCTCACTACAGCACCTTAATGGAGTGTAATGAGCATGCACACACACACACACACACACACACACACACACAACCTCAAGACTGAACTTCAGCACACTCTTATGGTGCATTCGGTGGTCCTCATCAACTTGTAAACTCGTAAAATAATGACATGAACCAAGTGGCATGTAGCAGGTGTTTGCGTTCGGGTGCTCATCGGTAACTGGTAAATTTATCACGTAAACAATGCGTATCTTTTCCTGTCAGGCTGAGTAAAGGAGGCGTGGCCTATGTGTCCATCGGTCCCAGTGAAGAAGGCGTGGCCTCTGTTCCTGTCAGTCACAGTAAAGACGTGGCCTCTGTCTCTGTCAGTATGAAAAAGGTCTTTTGTGTCCATCAGTCCCAGTGAAGGTGTGGCATCTGTGTCTGTCAGTCCCGGGGGAGGAGGTGTGGCCTCTGTGTCTGTCAGTCCCAGTAAAGGAGGCGGCAGTCCTAGTGAAGGGGGCGTGGCCTTGTTCTTTTTGTTTCCATTGAAAGTTAACTGTTTGCACAAAACTGAATCACATTGTATGGTATTAAAACAGGTGGGTGCTATAAATCCCATCTGAACAAGGAAGTCTGTCTATAGGTAGGAAATAACCTTTGACCTCTAAATCATTTATCACCCAGGCTGCACACTGAGTTTCTGTGATTCTCCATCATCTAAACCTAAAGCACTGAAAGCATGTCTAATGGCTCTGTGCGGAAGTGACCACACAAACACTCCATCAGATCAGCGCTGCGTAAACCCAATAGCCAGCGCGGGTCTCTGAGGTCGCTGAGGTCAGCACACCGATGTGCAGGTTGAATGAACATATGCACACACACACACACAGCAGTGCTACACAGCAGCTGCCGCTGCTGCATCGAGTCATGCGGAGAGCAATGAAAACAATTAAGGGCTTTAATTACCTCCGTACATCAGATCTCAATATGCTGCCCATTGGTTTGATAGAGTGCACATGAGTTACGAGCAAGCGTAATCAAACAGCTCCACGCAGGAGGAGCAGAAACCGAGCGAATGACCTGCTGTTATGTCTGGCACACACTGGGGGTGGATAAATCTTTGTAGTGTGCGCTCAATCTCTCTCTCTCTCTCTCTCTCTCTCTTTCTCTCTCTTTCCCTCTTTCTCTCTCTTACCCGCGCACATACTGTGCATTATTTTCATTTTGACCCGCACGTTTATTTCTGGCCTCCCCCTGAAGGTCCCTCCAAAACTCCTGTCAATGGTGAGCAACGGTTATCAAGCCTTTAATGCATCGTTTAGTCGATGCGTCGTCAGCAGAAGAAGCAGCCAATCGATGAATCAATTTTTAATTCTGAATTTACATGACGGCTAGAAAGGCCAACAGCGTTTGTTATGCAGTGTTTACAGTATGACAATAGATGGAAGACAACAAACCCGAAACTTTAGCTATGGGCTATAGCTGCAATACTTCATTTGGTATGACTGGCAAATCTCTCCTTTGACCATCGTTCATTTTCAGCAGAATAAAATAAATAAATAAATAAATAAATAAAATGGCACCATCACCATGGCAACGTTAACATGGCTGCATGCCACTATCTGTCACAGTGTCGCTGTTTACACCAATTTTGCAATAAGGCGTTTGCCGTCATATTTTTTTACAAATCTTTTTTAAATCTTGCGAAATAGATGTAACCGAGGCGAGACCAAAAGATTGGTGACGAAAGAAAAAAAAAGAAAAAAAAAGGTCCTCTCCTTTTCATGCATTTAGAAATGTAGCCACTTTGATGTACCATTTTAGCTTTAAACGTACCAAGTTTGAGAATTAATCCTGCTTTCGAAAATGCAATTTAATTTCCCTTAATTAATCCAGAGGCACTAAATCAAGTCCTACGTTTACACACAGTTTTGTCACAGTTGGTTACTAACAAGCTAGCTAACTCGCCAAACCATAAAACCGTTAAAAAAAACCCACAAAAATAAAAAAGTTATACTGTTTTTTTTTCTAATCTAGCTTCCCGACTGATTATGTATCATACCACATCTTTTTAAGGGCTTAATTTATAGTCGGGCTGGAAAGTATTACACCTGCATGCTGCTAAAATGAGCACTTGCTCCATTTTACTGTAGATATGAAGGACCGTCCCTTTTAGAGGTCAACGCTGCCAAAGCAGTTGTCCTGTTGGTCGAGGATGCAAATTCAGGATGCAAGTTCACAAACTTTTGCCAGCAAAAAAGCTGGTGTGACTTTTACTTAAAGTAATTTACAACATCCTCTTTTGATATTCCTCGGCCTTTAGTCTCTGTTTATAACCTTTGCGCCGGCGTCCTAATTTATTGGAAAGCTCAGCTGCATTAATCTGTGGCGATTTTATGCGGCTTGAAATGAAACGCTCAACGCTCACTACAAGGTCTCATGACACGAGCTGTTTTTCTTCAGGTTTTTTTTCCAGAGCGAGCTCTGCCGAGCCGACGGCGCTGTGCCGCGTGGCTTAGCAGTTCAGTCGAGCGCGGTTGTGCTTTAGAAATAAGAGGCGGTGTTATATTACAGAGATAAGAGGAGGAACAAGATAAAACGAGGGGAACGCCACCGGGCCGGGCCCTTATCGTTTAGTGCCTGAACAAAGCCAGAAAGCGCGAGATACCCTAGGTCAGTGTGTGTGTGTGTGTGTGTGTTAGTGTGGCAGTGTGTTTGTGTGTGTGTGTGTGTGTGTGTGTTTGGTGTGTGTGTGTGTGTGCGC
>JAOUQW010000046.1:1253715-1267095 GCA_028565825.1 Olivaichthys viedmensis | reverse complement strand
CATTTTCCCCCATTCTGATGGTTGATGTGAACATTACCTGAAGCTGCTGGTCCGTATCTGCATGATTTTATACATTGATCTGCTGCCACACGATTGGCTGATTAGATGATTGCATGAATGAGAAGGTGTACATGTTCCTAATAAAGTGCTCAGTGAGTGTATGTATGCTGTCAACATAGATATCATGGACATGTGATTAAAACATGTTCTTATGAAATCTAATATACCTAAAGCCTTAAGTGAACAAACTATCAATCAAATAATAATAAAAAAAAAGACATGTTTGATTTGGCTAGCAAGCTCAGTGGTGATCTAACTGGAAGTTGGAATTGCTACTATGAAACAGCAGGATGGATTGAAAACGTACTCGCACGATTGCCAAAATCATCCGGATAAATCATAGTCATAAACATGCAGCACCTAAAAAAAAGAACTCTCATGATCATTGAACGTTAGGAGGGGTGGGGTGGGAGCGTTAATGTAGCACGTAGCTGTCTGGGGAACCCATCAAAGTGTCACGCTAGCTAGCTGTAATGTTTAGCTACTGCAGTGTTAGCCTTTCAGTGTAATGGCGTCTTATTTAATACCTTATGTAATACATGATTTTAAAAGAGTGATGGTAGCTAACTACCAAGCTATCTACCTATTTAGCTATACATGTTTAGCAACAGCTCCACTGACAACTCTTTGATGTGATGCTCGCCGGCTAGCTTTATTTAATACCTTCATTTATAGTGGTATTAGCTAGCTAGGTATTTACGTTAAGCTAACGTAGTACAACGAGAGCCCCTCGTTGCAATGCTGGCTAGCTTGTTTAATAAAAAGCTATCGCTAGTTAGCTTGGTTTAGCAACGTTTTTAATGATTAGCAATATTTTTTGGCACATAAGTAAGACAGCCATGTGACACCACTGATCTTCATGTCGGCAACGTAGCTAACCACATGGGTGATTGCAGCCAGTGGAGAAGTATATTTGACGTCAGGGTGGGCCACCACGCTCACCACAACGGCACCGACAACATATCTTTTCCACAAATTTTACATATAACTGATGTACAAACTAATTAACCCCCTCCACCCACTTTAGTAGATGTGACAGGGAAAATAGCAACGTCACCATCATATGTGTTGATTTTACCAGTTTGATTGGGAAGACAGTGGAGATCCGGGCAGTCCTAGAAACCTTGAATCAGACCAAATTTTCTTTCTTTTGTCCCTCTATTCACATACTCTCTGTGTCCGGGCTGAAGAACGCACCATGGGACTCTTTCGTGTCACAACTTGGCCTTTCACCAGCAGAGAGTCAAACACTCTGGCTAAATGGTAAGCTCACAATAACACGCTGCTCTTTACTGTGTGCTTCGGTCAATACTCTGTACATGCAAGTGGGGGGTTATTGTCTCTCCTCTGAACATCTTGAGCCATAAATCTACACTGACTACTCTGAAATGTAGTCTGCAACTCATTTCAAGATGCCCAGTTATTTGCAGCTAAAATATCTCAAGCCAGGGGCCACCACCAGCAGAAGATCAGTCATCTTAAACAGTCGGGGATGAGGCATTTCTCCTCATAACCTATGGTTTACTGCACCCGGTCCCACTTCCCATGGCCATCATTATAAGGTCTATATAAAATGACTCAGAGAAGGAATGAGCATCTGGGATCACCACCTTCCTCTTCATATTATTAGATTATTGCGTCAAATGAAAAGGGAAAAAAAAGCTCCTAGTTCAGCACATTTCAGCACTTTTTTTTTTACTGAATTGAACCAAGAACCATTTCATTTTCTTATTTCCTCCATCTGAGTCACCCACTCCTTCTGCTTGCTTTATCTCCCCAATGGCTAAAACACAAACACACATCCTCCTCTCTCTCTATTGCTTTTTTCCCTTTACCTTTTTCCCATCTCAAACTCTCTCCTCAAACACGATTCACTGACCGAACTCAATTATGTGCCACATTCATCGTGTCCGGGGGCCCTCGCTGGCCCCCGGGGCCGAGCATAAATCTTTGCCCTGGGTCAATAAGCTCCTCCAAGGGGCCCTCTATTGTCATTAGGAGCCCTTTGGCGCGAAGAGGAAGAGAACTAAAGCTCCAGCAGTCATCTGTCTCCTTAACGGCCCAGTGGTCAGAGTTCATTAGATGGTGTAATACCGTTATCCACTATATCCTTCCAATATAGCACCATAAAGTGGCCTTGACGAGCACTGGGGCCATGACATGGAGCTTTCCGGAAGGATTGAGCATGCGCTTCTTTTGGGAACACCGTTGGTATTGGAGGGGCAAGGGGTGGTCATATTTGGGATAACTGTGACTGGGGCTCAGTTTGAAGGGGAGTGTAAGGGGTGCCATAAAAAAAATACACAAATACATTTTTTTTTTTTAATCATCCCCATTGTAAAATTGCTTTTCTATTCCTTTTGAATTAATGTATGAAGATGTTTTTTTTCTTCTTCCATTTAAAATGTCTATTATAATTAACCTTCAGAAAAAGTGAACAGTACAAGATTTGCTGACTGTCCTTGGTTTGCTAGCTGTTTTTTTTTTTTTTTGTCTGTTTGTTTTTGGGGTTTTTCCCCTCGTGTAGCCAGTGTTTAAAACCTGCGATGGCAAAATTAATTTTAGAAATTTTAACAAGCTTGTGAAATGGGTTTTGGGGCATTTCCAATTTAATCCCATTTGGTAAAACCTGGCTAGCTGAGCCAATCGTCTCGATCCCTCTGTTGCTTGAACCCACCCCACTTTTTTTTCTTTTCTTTTTTTTAAGCAGAGGCAAAGAACACCACGTCAAAGCAGGGCGGTGCTTCCTCCGCCAAGTCTGTTATTTCCAGATATCAGGACACTTCGATGGCACTATCCTGCTAATACCTTGTCCACTTAGCGTAAAAAAATTAAGGTTTTGTACATGTTTTGCTTCCTTATACCTGGATGAAAATAGCAAACTCATTATTATTTTATAGCTAGCTTTCTAATACCCTACCCCCACCGGCTAATGTTACTATTATACGACTGCACTAACTCTGCTGCCTTTCATTCCTCACAAGTAAAAAAAAAAAAATCCAAGTCATTTCGTTTACTTATTGTGGTTTAGTGGTGCAACGGCGAAGGCAATAGTGTAGCGTAAAAAATAGGCCGAGCCTAAACTGTTATTTATTCTTGTTGTCATGGTTACATGCCAACATGCCTACATAGTAGACTAGCAGGGGCATCGATTTAGCGCTGTGATTAAATGTTTGGCCATCTCTCCATTAGAGGTGTCCCAATATGAGGTATTAATGCACACCTGCCGGCCAATCAGAAATTATAATTTTTTCGCGCCCATGGTATGAACTGGTTTACATAATGCTGTCAAAAAGAAAAAATCCCTATTTGCAATTGCAGCACTTTTTTGGAGTGGAAAATGGAGCAGTCTACATACCCCATGCACATCATTTCTACATTGTTTTGATAAATGCTGAAGGCTAAAAGTTGTAAACTTGTTACCGTGATATACCTAAAATTGGGATATTACATTTATGGTTATTGCACCATGGATTTTTGATACATGTTCCACCCTCTATGCCGAAGCACTTCACAGATGCAGACTTGTTTCCAGCGAATGGCTGGGAAGTCAGCTAATTAAGTGGAGAGCAGGCGCGTGGGGGGGCGGTGGTGGAGGGCCGGCTACGGTAATGAGTTTCAAGAAGTGCAGACGAAACAGGATAATGAGGGTCTGTTCGAGTGTCTCAGAAAGCCGCTAGAACCCACCCCCTGCATCAACACGGTGACAAGGAAACGCAGGAAGATGCGCCAAACAGCGAATACGCATTATAAAACGAAATTGCCTTCAATTGCAAGATACACACAAGCACAAGCACACACAAACTCGATTACATATGCATGCACACAAACTCCCTCTATACCTCTTTCTCTCTCTCACACACACACACACACACGCACACACGCACACCAATTATCTCAAAGTCAGTCAAGTTCTGGAAGGCAAAACAACCTGCAGGAGTGAGCTTGAGCTGCGTGAATGGCCCGATTGATGCGAGTGCGTTCAGTATTCAGAGAGGAAACGAGAGCTAAGTGAATTTCTGCTGCACACATTAAGAGCATGTGCAAAATGAAACCTGCACAAAGCAAAAGCACAAATAACATTCAGGAAATCGATTGAGCGAAGGTGATGTGGTTGGATTTCTTTTTGATTACATATGAATAAGGTTTTGTAGGAAAAGGCACAAACGCTAACCCCGCCCATAACCCTAACCTTAACCTTCGTCACTTCTGTGGGAATTGTTACAAATTTACAAGCGTGAGCTCATGTTGGATGTTCACTTTTCTAGCAGTCGACTTTCGCTCATTACTTGTATCACGTACCTCACATTAGTGGCCACTTGCAGCACAACAGAATGCACTTGCCCTTGGCAGCCTGCATTGTGTATTTGAAGAAATGCCCAGACATGCCATGAAAGAAACAGAAACAGGGGGAGCTAAAAAAAAATTAAATCGGAAAATCAGTAAATTAGTGCTAAACATGTGGCAGGCAAGTGTTATTACATCATAAAATATAAGAGCCTATCAGGTACCAATATGCAAATGCAGGCTTTGAAGCACCAGGACGTTTGCAATTTGCATATTCATAGAATCTGGATTTCTTGATGAGGGTAAAAGTGTAGGTGCTTTGGTACCTTTTATGTTGTATAATAACTTTTATTTATTTATTTGTGGAACCTCTACATTAAGCAATTTACTATTTAATATCGGAAAAACAACTGTGGTTTTTACAAAAAGTTTTGGGCGACTTTAAGTGTGCATTGGGGATTCACCCGAGGGAAAATGACAAGGGGATGTTGATAAAAATGTGATAAACAATATAAGAATATTACAATATTGGACCCATTAGAGACGGGCATTAGGCGAGGGTGTCACTTGGTGGACTGGCTCTGCTCTGCCCAGCTGACGTACCCATCATACGAGCACGAGAGTTATGTGCTTCTTTGTGCTCGTGACCCCAATGTAACCCTGACATAATGACACGCTCGTGACCGAGAGACTCCGTTCACAACACACACTGTCACTCAAATACAGCAGCGGCATGATAAACATCCTGAATCTGAACACATCCATGTGTCACTAAGGACATTTTGTGAGGGATGAAAGGCAACAGCTCAGTAATAACCAGTCACGCTCATTATAAACACTAGCACTTATTGTAAAGGCAATGTTAAATTGAAAAAAATATATCACTATTGCTTACAGCATCTAATCAATGTCCAGATTAATGCGAAAAATTAAATGCAAGGGTGGAAATATTCTACATATATTAGGACTGTCAAATCCCTTTAAAATTGCATTAAAATTGTAATTACTTTAGGCTTAAAAGATTTAGTATCTGAATGCATTCAAATATTAATGAGCTCATAATTGTACACAGTCAAAGGTAGAGTGAACATTAGCAATAGTGCTACATTATTTGTTTGTATCAGATGAACCACTGAAGGTGAAAATTGTGTCAAGAAAATATCATAATTTAATAATAAACAATAATGTTTTGGATTCTTTCAGTTACCTACATTAGTGTTGTATTTTCATTGATAATTAGCTTAATTTTAAATTTCTTAGGCAGCTCAGCATCCACCCAGGTACACACAGACACAGACACAGACACACACACACACACACACACACACAAATTCAGCCATAGAAAACTACAATAAGTGACTGCTGGATATTGTTAGCTACTTACATGTAATATCACATACCTTTTATATTGAATTAGATGCATAATTAGGAAATATGTGAAAATAAGGTATGGCATGCATTTATTCAGAGCCCTTTTTCTACATGAATGGTTATACATTAGGCGACAAAACGTTTAAAAAATTGCCTTCAGAAGTTTAAATATTACACTTTTGAATAGTATTTAAACAGTAAAATTCGTTTGGACTGCCCCAAAACATATACAATATAGTCCAGTATTCCTATTCAATACGCCAACCAGAAGCTGACTTCTTAGACGCCATACTGGATCAAAAAATCCAATGAGGATTAGACAAGAGAAGAGCAAGAGGGCATGCGATAATATGGGAGAAGTTGAGTTTACCCAAATGCTGGAGTAAACTCATCACCTGCGCTTATTTGAGTTGCTCTAACTGTAATTTGTGTTGTTTATCACAAACATCTTCCTACTTCCTGATATGCAAATTAATAAGACAGGGCGGCATAAATAACCCAAGGAGACCAGAGCACTTAAAACGCTCAGTATCTCCCATTTTTGAGCTAGTGTGTTTGTGTGTGTGTGTGTGTGTGTATGTGTGTTTAGGGCTGAATGTAGAAACACTATGAGAGGATGCAGCTGGTGGTGCCAGTAGGAGCATGTAGCTGACAAACACAATAAACAAGGCAAGCAGAACCCAATGAACTGCCTGTATGTGTATACGTGTCCGTGTACGAGAGATATTATACCATCTTTTCTTTCAGTTAGCGTGCGCCATTTTTGCCAGTCATTGTAACAAAACACCCCATGTTTCCTACTACGAATGGCAGAGCTCCCCTGCTCACTGTTACACACATCTGCATAACCAGATGTGCAACACCTGTGATGGGAAAGCAAACAGCTACACACATTCTGCCAAATATAACACACTCTTACATTCTTCCTACACTGCAATCAAGGGAAAATATAAGGTGTGCTTCATATTTACATTCACATAAAATGATCTCACGTTCTTTAGTTTTACCTCTCACATTCAAACAGTCAATGTCAGAGCCTTTTATGTAAATGCAGGAACATTTTGGGTGAAAGTGAAAAAGCATTTTGTGTGGATATTAAGGAATTACATGTGAATGTGAGAGCATTTTGGGTGAATGTGAGAGCATTTTATGTGAATGTGAGAGCATTTTGGGTGAATTTTAAGGAGTTACATGTGAATGTGAGAGAATTTGTGTGGATTTTAAGGCGTTACATGTGAATGTGAGATAATTTGTGTGTATTTTAAGGCGTTACATGTGAATGTGAGAGAATTTGTCTGGATTTTAAGGCGTTACATGTGAATGTGAGATCATTTGTGTGTATTTTAAGGCGTTACATGTGAATGTGAGATAATTTGTGTGGATTTTAAGGCGTTACATGTGAATGTGAGAGAATTTGTGTGGATTTTAAGGCGTTACATGTAAATGTGAGAATTTGTGTGGATTTTAAGGCGTTACATGTGAATGTGAGATAATTTGTGTGGATTTTAAGGCGTTACATGTGAATGTGAGATCATTTGTGTGGATTTTAAGGCGTTACATGTGAATGTGAGATAATTTTGTGGATTACAGCAATGAATTCCAGTTTTTTTGTGTATATATGAGATAAACTCTTATCTTAAAAAAGAACAAACACTGCACACAGAAAAGAAAAACAGTTAAAGTTATCTACAGTTAGAGGAAAACAGACTTTTCCAGTAAAATGTATAATAAAGCCCTGCTAATCAAAGCCTGCTGTTTTATAAAGCCTCACATCAAACATTAAGCACACTGCAGCTCTTTTACAGCCCGTCTTTTACCTTGATTTTCAGGGGCCCAACTAAATTCTAGGCTTAAGGACAAATCTGATTGATGGCTTGAGGCCATAGATTCATGAGCAACCCCGTTAAGAGAAAGAGCCGGAAAATGTTAATGCTGATAATAAAGAGTAAAAGCTGGTAGCTACTGATTACCATTAAGCAAAGGAGTCATTTACAACAGCATATGTGAACACGGTTATGTGTGTTACGGCACACTCTTGGATTTCTAACCTGCTGATTATTGTTTTTAATGAAAGACCATCTGCTAGGTCTCAGGAAGCAGGCAGCAAAATCATCAGACCGTGGACAAGGATAATTACCATCGTCCTCGGCGTGGCGAGTACGAAAACCAGTAAACGTGTCCCCGTGTTTTTAAAAGGCAATATAAAGTTTATTGCAGCTTTTCTTTCTTTCTTTCTTTCTTAAATCCCAGGCTCAAAGCAAAATAAGAGGTGGCGACCACAGTAAAAGGTCCCCATAGTGCAATTCAGCCTGATCTGTGCAGAGCCGAGGGTGAGGAGGGACCGATGAAGGACTCTGAGAATACGTAACTGTCCCCAATGTCTCATTTACAATACATCACCATTTTTATCCAAATCGACTTACAATTGAGACTTAGAATATAAGTACACAGCTGAGCAGTTGAGGGTTAAGGGCCTTGCTTAAGGAACCAACAGTGGCTCTCTGGTAGTCCTGGGATTTGAACTCAACTTTTCTAAACATTTAAAGTGTTAAATATCCATTGCTCAAATTGAATGTAACCCTCATATACTGTTTGGGGTCTTAAAGACCACAAGAACCTCTTTAACAGCTTAAAACCATACTGAACATCGTTTTATCAGCTTGATACTTATCAACTTGAACTCATTTTATGAAGAAAAATGCTTATAAAAGTTTCAGGAGTCCTCTACTGAAAATTATACATCATCTTCGATTGAGGTTTCAGAGACCCCCCACTATAAAACAGGTTTAAAACTCCTCATAAATAAATGATTGTCACTATATTTATAACTTTCATATCCCGCATATCAATTACCTACTGATAAACGATTGTTGTTATGGTTACGTCTCAAAAGACGTTATCTCCCTCTGTTCTTGCCAATTTTAATTCAAACATTTCCAAACACCGTCTGCCTAAAAATGATTATTTTTGGTGTCATTAGAATTATTCGTTTAAATGAAATATTAACATAGATTCTTTTTGTTGAGCAGCACAATAGCAAAGGCGATAGCGAAGTGTAAATATAAGCCTAAACCGTTATTTTTGGTTGTTGTCATGGTTACATTCCATCATGGTTAAATATTTTGAGGTGTCCCAATATAAGAAAATAACAAACACCTTACAGCCAATCAGAAATGAGTATTTTCCATCGCTATAGTGTATTGCAAATGTGTACGTGTGTCTGTTGGACAGGTGCTGAGACAAGTCAGTTGTCAGTTCGGATTGGTGTTATTGCCTTTTTTGACAGTTTTCTCTCTGGGGTCAAACCCTAAACATGAATAGGATTACTATCCTTAATAACAGTTTCTTTTTGGCAAACAAATAAAATAGATATTTGTTCAAGTATAGTCAGTATAACATATAAACCGTGATATATCTCATTGTTTGGTGTATATTAATGTTTTAAGGTCATCCACATCATTCACCAGCTTTCTGAAATGGGCACACCTGCTTTATCTCATAAGGGAGGGTTAAAGGCTTAAATTATTTTCTGCCGACTGGATTTTATATAGGTCAAAAGACAAAAAACAAAAAGATGAATGAGGAAAAATAGGTCAATTTAGAAATTATATTATTATTATTATTATTATTATTATTATGAGGAAATACCAAACCATGAGGAAGTGAAGGCCTGGAAAACACGAAGGTCAAAGTGTGCAAGTGTGTGTGTGTTGGCTGCTCTCGGCACCATGACGCTTGACCTTTCCAGCAGATGTGTGCACATATTGAACCTGTGCAATCAATGTGGAAGCTAAACACTGTGAGGGCGGTCTGAGGGAAAAGGAACCTTGACCCCAATGAATGCTGCCCAGGGCCAACAGGCACACACACACACACACAAACACACACACACACACACACACACACACACAAACACAGACACATGCAGGAAGAGAGAAAGGGTGTGTGAGTGTGCAAGTGTGTGTGTGGGAATTAGCTGGGGGAGGCAGAGTGGATCAATACAGCGTGCTGAAGTTCATTTGTTCCCAGTCAGTCACAGGAGTCTGAGCTGATCTGGAGTTAAAATATTCTGCTGCACCAGGACCTGGGTTTTTCGAGGAAGTGTTCATTCTCACACTCAGTCCATTCACACAGCTCCTTCTGTGCCACTCTGCTGTAATTCAAGTGCACTGACTGCACTTTACACAAGAGCGAAAGTATATCACCAATGTATAAGCAGAATCTGTGAGAGACTGATTGAGTCATCCTAGGTATTGGAAAGTGCGCATCGGCAAAAAAATGCTGGAAAGGACTGAGAAAAACCAAAAACTGGAAAACAATGCAGCGCTTTCTATTTACAGTAAAAAAGAAAAAATGCAAATTGTAAATACATGGGAGAAAAAAAAAACACGGCCACACTACCAAATCACGATACTTGAATAAATCTTTACGATATACAAAATGTCTCACAATTGCACATTCGTAACAATTCACGCAACTCAAATTGAATTCAAAGCTATAAAGGTTAGGGGCAGGGTTGGCATTTTTTTACATTTTCTTACAATTTAATTCATATGAAATAGAACGAAATCCAACCGTATCGCCCTTGCTCGTTCAAATTCATGATTTCTCCAGTAATCAGGTTAGCAAAAAAAGTATTTAAGAAAAAAACCTCTAAAAAAAAAAAAAAAAAAATGTCAGGGTTTCAATTATTATTGTATTATTTTTTTATTTTATGAATGTCTATTTAATCAAGGAAATGTTACAGAAATAGATTTAAGTGTCCAATTAGCTACTTATTACTGCCAGTAACGGTGGAGTCAGTGAGTGTTATTAAAGTACCGATGATTCCCGTGATATTCTCCGAAAAGTGTACTGTGACGTGATTTATCATGATATCACTATCACATCGTCATATTGCCCAGCCCCAATAAGCGGAGCGAAACAGGATCCGAAAACAAAGTCTATCTATCTAGCTATCCATCTGTTGTAACTTTACAGATATTCTTCAGCGTATGTTTCTGGCTGTGTATGATGTGTGATGATTTCATGGCGTGCACTGCTGGTTATCAACCTAAGCGTTATCAACCTGAGCAAACAGAGGAGACAGAACACGGGTTGAACATTGACCCTGAGCAACTAATGCAACGCAGGGCAAGCAAGCCACATTACATCTCCCAGAAACACTGCACACATACCACCACAGGCACGGACTCATAGAGTGCATGTGGTTATTAAAATACCTGGATATCCAAACTCATAATACAATTATTTAATCAGGTATTCAAATAAGGAATATGAAATGTGGGGGAAAAATACAAATAAATCGTATATCCTCATATACACCATATGTAATGTGTATATCAATATAAACCATACACAAAAAGCTTGTCCCAGTGAACAGAGCTATTTTCTCCTCGGGACTGGTTGTTTATTGTCTCCATGCTTGCCTCATGCCCTAAACATGTGGACATGCTGATGTTCTTAATGTAGCGTTAGATTAACAGGACTACATGTTCGAGTTTAGCGACATGTTTAGGGACATATGGATGAGGCACGGCTACTCTTACTATTTTAAGCTAGTTGTCCTTTTTGATGTTTATTCTTGTTTGCTATTTGATTTATTACAGACACAACATACACTTTTGTAATCAGCCTATTCACCATTTCTATAGACTGTAGACATATTTGTAGAGATTTTTAGTTTTAGAGATTTAACCCTTGTGTCGTCTCTTAAGGGTCAAAAATGACCCGCCACTATGTTTAACAGCAGAGAAAACCCCCTAAATGATGTTTTTTCAACTTGAAATTTGGTGACTTTTCCTAGAGTGAGCCTAACATTAGAAAAATTGAAACACTGCCTTATTGTTTATGTTTCCATGAAAGCTGTACACCACCAGGGTATAAAGATTGTCTTAGGGTCATTTTTGACCCTGAGGACAAGGAGAGTGTACAGAATGTTAAGACTACACAAGGGTTAAAGAGGCTCCATGTTCAGGTCAGCTTGAAACAGTTACATCGTAGTTCATAGTCGCTAGCTATATCCCAGCTATATCTAGCTAGCTAGCTAACATTACCAGACAGCAAACCAGTAATTCAGTGTCAACACTGGTATATGGAGCTGAGAGAAAAGTCTGAACTGCGAAGGCCAAAGAAGGAACCTGGGCAGCGTTGCTTCGTGGGAGACATTTCATATATCTAACACGAATCACAGTGGTGGTACTAGTTTCGGTGTCATTTTTCGTAATAAATTTTACAAGCTAGCCTACTCGTACTTAAAATTACTAAATTGCGATGCTGATACAAAGTGCGAGAACTTACCATATAGTATTGACCCGATAGAAGTACCACCACGTAGTATCGCTGCATCTCTACAAATTTGTGTAGACAATATTAAAAGAGTTCTGTATATTAATGGCTGTCATAGCGTTATAGCTCTATATCTCTTTGGGTAACTGGGGTTCTCCCCGTCTCCCAGCATTCATTCAGCAAGAGGACAGAGAATAAGAATGAGAGAGACTGAGAAAACCGTTTGCATACGTGTGAGAATGCTTTTAGAGGTATTACTGTCAGAAGTGTGATTGGAAAATGAGCCACATTAGCAAGCTGCTTTTTTCCCCCTCTCCCAGGGGCATGAAGCTAGCTTGCTACTCCTGACATCCAGGTTCATTAAGCCCTCGTGTAAGTGTGTTATGATAACTTAGCCTCTGCTCTTTACTGAGTTTCGCCTGAAAAAAAAAAAAACGAGCTAATCTCTGTGGAACGTGAGAAAAAAAAATGGTTGAAAAGCAGCCTCTCATTGCATCTCCCAGCGCGAAAAGTGCTTAATCACACTACTCCCACCTATCAGTCAAAGGGCAGCTACAGAGATGATGAATGCATCATATCTAGCATGGGGGTCAGGATGTTTACAGTACTCCGGCCTTAAAAACAGGTGCATGCCACTTGCAGGCCAACAGCTCTTCACAGCAGACCAATGCTGTAAAAAGTCAATATAAATGACTGGCTATAGACGTGATCTTTATGGGAGGTCCTTGGATTCTCTATTTATCTCTCTCTCCTTCTTCCTCTCTCTCCTTCTCTGACTCATGTGATTGTTGTTTAGCAAGATGCCGGTAAATGAGGCATGGCCCCCTGTTGCTGCAATTCTCGGTGTTGTGTTAGCAGTGCCTGTTCAGGGTACAGGGTCAGTCATGTGGAGGGTCTGCTAGGACAACATGACTCACTCACACAGCTACCGAAAAAGGGAATGCACATTGCCATATGGCCTTGGGAATGTGGAGTTGAGTTGAGTTCACGCATATAATAAGTTCTAAGTGGTGCCTTGGCCAAACAGTGCTACAGCTCATCATGGTCTACATCTGAGTTTACTAGCGAAGAGCAAGCTTTTAAATACACCACTTATATATATATATATATATATATATATCACATTACTCGACACAGCACTGTATATATATATACACACACTCACCGAGCACTTTATTAGGAATACTATACTAATACTGGGTAGGGCCTCTCTTTGTAGCCCATCCGCCTCAAAATTCGATGCATTGTGCATTCTGAGATGCTTTTCTGCTCACCACAATTGTACAGAGTGGTTATTTGAGTTACCATAGCCTTTCTGTCAGCTCCAACCAGTCTGGCCATTCTCCGTTGACCTCTCTCATCAACAAGATCCGC
>JAOUQW010000046.1:1173859-1191144 GCA_028565825.1 Olivaichthys viedmensis | reverse complement strand
TAACAGAAGGGTTTATGTAAGGAGACGAACAGAAGAGAGATTGATACCACAGTGGATCAAAACAACAGTGAAACGTGCTGCTGGATTTTACATGTGCTCTCACGCTTTTAGACCCCACTGCATATATTCAGTGAAAACCAGTTTCCAACCAGCAGAAGTATTTTTCCATTCCAATTTGAAAATTTTTGCATACTTGATTACAAAACTAATGGACTACAAATACACATCAAGCAGATAGCAGTTTGCTCTATAACAAACACTCTATGGAACTACTCTGAAATATTATACTGGTTGTAGATACAAAGAGAAAAAAAAGAGCCCCAGTGGATGTTCTGAGCTCGAGGGGTGCCATTATCACTGTGTGCAGCGATATCACGATGTATCTCTGTAACACAAATCCTAAAATGCGCTCTACAATACAGAGCACTGAATTACCTCTAATGAAGGATGAGCTTAATGTCTAGCAACAGGTCAAACATGCATTTGTGACTGCATGGGACAACATGGTGTTTCATCGTGCTTATGCAGTCACACACTGATTTGCAGTACATCCAAGGATGGAGACACTTTTCTAAAATTCCTTAACCCCACTGAAGAAGCTTACATCCACGTTATTAGATGTCCCTTTAATTCAGTGTCAGTCAAGCATGCAAAAACATTTTAATATTAGTTATATAGTATAGTATAGTATAGTTTTGTATTCTTTTACATTAAATTACATACTGTAATGCACCAGTTATTAGTGTTTCTTAGGTCGCTGTTTATTCTAAAAAAAAATAAAATAAATAAATATATATATATTTTTTTTTTAAGACCACAAAAAAATAATGTTAGTGTTTTGATAGGATGAGTTGATTTTGAGACGTGTTTTTGTGAAGTGTAGTTCACTGCGGGGCCTGAAATGAACGGTTGTGAAAGCTGCGTGTGTTTGTGCACAGAGATGTGTGAAGATGATGTGTTTTGTACTCTTTTTTTTTTTTAAAGAAAATTGGAAACTTTAACAAGTGATTAATGCTTGTAAGCAAGTGTAAAAAAAAGAAAAGAAAAAAGAAAAGTGTAACAATTCATTAAAATGTCTGCCAATATTTCCAGCCAGCTCATCTTTAACTCATTTTCTCTGATGACAAAAATAAAGTCATGCTTGTAAAGATGAGGGAATCTGGGGCAGATCACTGGATCAGTGCACTTCAGGGGGAGTCATTAGATCAGTGTTTTGGAAACTGAACTATATGAGTAGGAGATAATGACGATACTCATGTCTGGTTTTGTCATACTTTCAATATTTCTAGAGAAGGAGAGTTTTGTCACTTTGCATTAGCACAATTTGATCCTTACAGTAAATCTAACGTGGCCGGTTGTAGCCACCTCAGAGGAGATTCCGTCTCCGCAGTCAGAAATGTGCTGTGCCACAAAATGGAAATGAAAAGAAACCTAGCGGTTTGGTCCAGTGAACTGGGACAGCACCTGCACAGGGTACGTTAGGAAGCGGACAGATAAAGCTCTGCTTGACACACATGAGTGTCTGTAGCATGCAGCGAAGAAAAAAAAAAAGGATTGAAATGTTCATGTTAATGCCCGACATCCAATCAAACGATGAGAGCGCTGAGTGCAGATGTTGGATGAGCAAGAAAAATCCCTGCATCAGCATCTATTCTTGATATGCAAATGCCTCTAGTGTTGCATTAAAAGCCCACTTAACCGCATCCATTCGGGTTGAAAACAGGAAATCGCGAGATGAAGATGACATTTCGCTTCAAGTAAATGCCTATCAACTGCAGCTCATCAGCACGAGTGCCCAGCTTCACAAATACACTCGTACTCGAAGCAGCCTTTGACAAATACGACAACACGCTTAAACTTCCCCAAACACATGTGCAAAAAAGATTTAATTAATTCAGTATAATCATGACTAAATACATATAGTCACACACACACACACACACACACACACACGTTGGTTTTATCTTTGTAAGGTACTTCCATTGACTGAATGTAGCTGTGTATTAAATGACTCCACATAAACATACAACAAGAAAAATCAGTATTATTCATTTCTATATATACAGACACACACGCACACACGCACACACACACGCACACACTTATGCACATACAAAACCATTAGCACACTCTTAGAAAAAAAGGTTGTTCCTTAGAGGTTCTGCATAGAACTGTTAAGAATTCCCCCAGGGAGACAAACCTTTTTTATTAGACACATGATCATACACACACACACACACACACACACAGAGAAAGGACTGAAGTAATGAATCATTGGTAGACACACAAGTCACACACAATGAACAAAACTAATTTGTCCTTATTATTCCTAGATATACAGAATTACACACCCACACACTCACACTAATGCGCACACACACACACACACACACACACTAATGCACACGCACACACTCATGCACACACGCACACACCCTAATTCGAACACTAGACAGTGCGCTTCATTTTCTGAGCACTTTTTCACTGGGTAATCACATTCTTCATACTGTAGATAATCATACTCTCTCTCTCTCTCTCTCTCTCTCTCTGCCTGTCTGTCTGTCTCTCCCTCTATCTGCTTGTCTGCCTCCCTCTCTCTATCCCTCTATCCCCTCTCTCTCTCTCTCTGCCTGTCTGTCTCTCCCTCTCTCTGCCTGTCTCTGTCTCTTCCTCTCTGTCTCTCCCTCTCTCTGTCCCTCCCTCTGCGCCTGTCTCTGTCTCTCTCTGCCTCTGTGTCTGTCTCTCTGCCTCCCCGTCTCTCTTTATTGGCCTGCCATCCACTTGTCTCCCTCTTTCCGAGGTTATGTATTGCACAAGAGGCGGTTGGACCTGCCCGAGTTCCTCACATTCCGATGTGTCACAGGTGGCACACGGCTAATGAGGGAGGATCAGGACAAAGACGTTCCTTCTCTGTCATTTTCCCTCATTGCCTGAGAAGCTGATGCTAATCACGATGGGTAAAGCGAGACTGCGCCGCCGGCTTTGGTGCAACCGAGCCGCGTGGGCTCGTGGGAGCAGCACGGCGAAGAAAAGCCTGAAACGTCGCGGCTGACTCGACGGCTGCAGTCACTGGCCCAGTCATAGACGTAGTGCGCACTCTCAGGGAGGTTTAGCACGTGGGCTGAAGTGGTTAAAGCCCACTCCCTGTTCCTTGACAAAAATACATTCACCATTATTATTATTTTTATCTTTAATTGTTACTGAAATGAGAAAGAGACAGCATGTCTATCAGATAAAAATATCTCTGCTGACATGTGCAGAAATAAAAGGTGGGGGGAAAAATGGTGCTGGACACAATTCATAATTCAGCACATGAACAGACTGTGCACAGAAATGTGACAACCCCAGACATATTAACTGCCTGGCCTAGAAACACACAGCTATCCCAGGTGCTGAGAGCGATTAGCTGTGAAAAACAGGAAATGAGAAAAGACAAAGAAAAGCAGCAAAACATGATTAGAGAGATAGAACACTCTTGCTCTCCCTGTGCATCTGAACGAGTGTGTCCCGAGGTGACAGCGTGTCCGGCTCACCTCTCCCCGTATCCAATGACCCACACACACACACACACACACACACAGGCCATGATGGAGTGATAGAGTGTGGTAGAGAGAGAAAGAGAGTGAGTGACTGAGGCAGGTAGAAAGGGGTAGAGAGATAAAGAAAGAAAGAGAGAGAGGTGGACAGAGATAGAAGAAGAGAAAAAGAGAAAGAAAGACAGAAAAAGAGGAGGTAGAGGGAGAAAAGGGGTTAGAGAGGGGGATAGAAATGAAAATGCGATGAAAGAGGGAGGAACAGAGAAGGAGAGGAAATGAGGAGAGAGGGAGAGAAAGAAAGGAAAGAGAGACAGGCAGAGAGGAAGGGAAAGAGAAAGAGAGAATAGAAAGAGAGAAGAGAAAGAAAAGACAATAAGAGAAGAGAGAGATAAGAGAAGAGAAAGAAGAGAGAGAAGAGAAAAGACAATAAGAGGAGAGAGAAGAGAAGAGACAGAGCAAAGAGAGATGAAAAGTGGTGAGAGAAAGAGGTGGAAATACAGGAGGAAGTAAAGATGAGGGAGAGGACGACGAGAAAGATGGAGACGTTAGAGAGCAAGAGGAAAAGAAAGAGAGAAAGACAAAATGACAGAAGGATGGAAAAAGAGGAGCGTGATTGAGGCAAGGCGAGTGAACACAGAGAGAGCAAGAGAAAAAAAGAAAGCAAAATGGAGAGAAAGAAAGGCAGAGAGTGGAGAGGAGAAACAAGAGAGAAGAGATATGGAGAAAAAGAGATATGTATGAGAGAGAAAGGGAAGAAAACAGAGACAGAAAGAGTGAGAGAGAGAGAGAGTGACAGAGGAAGGGAAGGAGTGAGAAAACAAGTGCGTGAGTGGCGAAGCGTTTTCTCTAGCGGTTCTCTGCCTTGCAGGCTACAGGAAGAGTATGTCCTAAGTGGCCTAACCACAGCACGGGTTAAAAGTGCCCTCAGAGTGGACACCTAGTTCTGCAGAAAGGAAGCAGCTCGGCTACTCTGAAGTGCACTCCATCATTTTCACGGAAATCATTCACACTACAGCGAGGACACACGACTCACACCTCCGTAAGCGACAGGCTCTCACACTCGCATGACTAAATCAATTTTAAAAAGGTATGAAAGTTAACCCCGCCCCCAACCCTTAACCTTAACCTTTGTAACTTTTCATATGAATTGAGTCGTGCGAATTGTTACGAATTAGCGAGTGTTGCTTACGGAGGTGTGAGGCGTGTGTCCTCGCTATAGTGGGAATGAGTTCAGTGAGAAAGTTCAAGTGTATATGAGATCAGGTGGCTGCAAGTGGCTTTGAGATCAATTGTCTGTCAGTGAAAACGTGATTTTTTGTCACAGTTGATCGAGGCAATAAATGTGTGTATCGTAATGTTACACTAGTCTAAAATATTACCCATGTTTCTATGATACCAAACCAAAAATGTTATATTAAATATCCAGCAAAGTTTGAAAGAAAGATTGAACAAAATACTGCTCAAAAACCTAAGTTCACTGAATTCGTTCATCAGACTGGTCTAAGAACTGTTCGGGCGGGCGTGGCCTAATATTCAAACGAGCACGCTTGATTGACATCGCTCTATTTGAGACACTATGCCACTTAAGCGGAACTAAACACAATGGTGCAAACAAGGAGAAGAAAGATTGTTCAAATCTACATGTATAAAAAAATAAATAATAAAATTGGCAGTTCAAAGGGTCTATGTAGAACCCTATAACAGATGGCTTTCTTTTCAGAGAGGGTTCTAAGTAGAACCTCTTTGGGAAACTAATAACAACTAACTATCCAAAGAACCATTGAGGAACCCTTTTTTCTAAGAGTGTACTGAGGCTGATTTGGAGAATCAGACAGAAGTTTTGCCACCAGATAACCAACATTCACAAGTGTTGCTAGGTTACTTGGGACAACCAATATCAGTCTTGTGATTGGTGAACGTAAGCTTCGCTTAAGATTAGCCCGCCCATTTTACAACGAAAGGGGGGAAATTCGGGCAAAATACATGTAGACATGTAGAAATTTATCAATAATTCAGACTTTGTACTGCATGTTGTGCCCATGAGGCCAACATTAACCTCATTAGAAAGCGATCACAGATTTCGGTTCCCTGACGCATTAAAGCTGAAATGAAAGTATGAAGAACTGATGATGAGTGAAAAAACATCGACAAAATGATAACACGTTGACTTACTACTGGACACTTCATTTACATCTATTCTTTTAGCAGACGCAGTTATCCAAAGCAACAAGATAGATTACAGTCCAAGCTGAGAACCTGAGAAACTAAACCGAAAACAATATTTAAGAAGTGACTTACAAAACACAGGCAAGCGCTCTGAGGTATGGAGTGGAAGTGGGATTTAAAATGCGAGGGGACGTACCTGAGTGAGTGCGCAGGTGTCCGGTGAGGGCGTCACGGCGGCGGCACGCGTAGCTGCAGAACGGGCACTTGAAGGGCTTCTCGCCCGTATGCAGCTTGACGTGTCTCAGCAAGTTTCCCTTCTGGGTGAAGGAGACGCCGCACTGGCTGCACTGGAACGGACGTTCACCTGCAGGAAAAGAAAAAAAGCAACGTCCTGATTCACACTACTGCACACAATTAGAGGTGGGCCTTAAAAACCTGCACAGGGATGTGACTGTATATTGTTGTGGCAGGGTTACCATTAACGTTACACTGCCATTAACGTTATCGCCATACACTGCCAGTCAAACATTTTCAAACACCTGGAGTTTCCTATTGTATGCTTCATTCATACAGGTTAATCACTATTAGTACCACGGACAAAACAAAAAAGGTACAAAATGGCAATTAAATAAGAAAAAATACAAAACAAAGACCTACATTACTGTATTTAAGGACTTATTAATTAGGGCTGCACAATATATCGTGTGTTAAGGATTATCGCAATATTGGCCTTTGCAATACGGATATTACGTTTTTGGAAAAGGAATGGTTGGAAGACATCAAATAAACATCTAAGACAAAATGAACATAAAACATTTAGGGTGCCTAAAGGCTTTTGCACTGTACTCTATATGAAATGAACCCATTGCTTTAAGTTTAACCAAAAATGCTAATATAGGATGTTCAAATATTTTTGCCTGGCATTGTAGATAACGATGTCAATTAAAATATACTGTAAAATTTGAAAAACAGGGTAGAAAATTAGATTTGTACATTTCTTTAATAAACTACTAAGGGCTAAAAGTGACCCTCTATTAAGTCTGTTAAAAAAAAAAAAAAAAAAAAGTTTCTCTAACCTAATAACTGAACACTTTGCATTGCATTGCATTGGCACTGCAGTGTTACAGGGCATTTAATGTAAAAAAAAAAGTAAATCAGAGACTGTAATGGACTTAAAAGCGTGATGTCGGGCTGTATGGCTACCATACCATGGCTTTTTTATACGGTTCCACCCCAGGCTGGAATTGGACGAGATGTTGGTTTCAACCCTAAGTGCTAACCGCCATCAAAAGAGACTCTCAAAATGCATCGCTCGTCCTTTTATATATAGAGTGGTGGAATGAGAAAGTGTTGGCCCCTTCTCTGTCCTTTTTGCAGAGCCTGGCTTACCACACAGGCTTTGCACAGCAGCCTCGTATAAATGCAAAGGTCATTAGCTGCTTAATGTAGCAACAGGCTGTGTTTCGAGCTAGCTCTTAAGTTCCATTGATTCCTTCTTATAAGCAAGTGAAGGCTGTGAAGCTTTAAAAAGAGGGTGCTGCATCTTTTTATCCTGTACAAATGAACCCCGGTTGGCTTTTTCTTTTTCCTCTGACTTTTGCCATGATGACTTTGCTTAATTTCTTTTAACTGATTAACTCTAAAGCCAATAAAAAACTAAAAAACAACACCTGTTCTGTTCATTTACGATAAAACCCTGCCCATCACGCAGAAAATCCAGATCCAGATAGGATCTAAACGTGTCTAGAGATGCTACTGTAAGTCACTTTTTTTGTGAGTAGCTGGACGATTTAGTACGTGGAAAGCTGAAATCTGAGCCAGGAGTTCTGACAAACACACATCAGCGCCAGAGGAAACATCCGGAACAGGTTGTGGAGGATTCCTGGGATACTGTCCCTGAGAAAACATCCAAACCTACGCACACACAAGAGCTGCTCTTACCCTGATCTTCTTACACACACTTTCATGTAACAATGCTAAATATGAGTTTAAAAAAATCATATTTATGTTACAGATTACATTCAGTTATTTTGTCAAACATTAGAAGGACTTTTGGGGTGTTTATTTCCATAAATAGTATTCATAGGGCTAATAACTGAGATGTAAATGAAAATAAATGTTATAATTGTATTGCTATACATTCTAAAGAGATATTCTGGGTCAAGGAGACATCCATTAGTGAGCAGTAAATAGAAGAAGGGTTAAAAGGAGGAAGTGAGAAGGTTTCACAGCCTATGTGCTAAGATGCTGAAACCTATTTGTTACGAATTACTCACTGGAGATAAAAAGACGATTGCAAAGTGAGTGTATGGGATTATTTACACAAATTTTCCACGAGTGTGTTCTATGCTTGAAGTGAGTTTTGCCTGTGGTTTCAAATTTCACAACAGCCATGTGCATCGGTTTGCATTCATTTTTTCTTTGTGGTAAAACAGGGATGCAGTACGCAACGCAAGCTGAGAGAGTGCACCGATGTGAGCTTGCCTCAAAGAAACGTCTCAACATCAGTTGGAGACATACATTAGTAATTAGTAATCACAATTTTACTTTCAAATTTAGAACACGTGAAGCTATCAATGATTAATATTCCAATCAATCAATCGATCAATCAATCAATCAATCAGTCAATCAGTCAATAAATAAAGAAATATACATGCATGCAAGCAAACAATTTTTAAACAAGAGCAAAATGTAATGTTTAGCATATATACTCTACCTATCTATCTATCTATCTATCTAAGATACACATATTTAGTACTTCATAAACTGGCAACCCACTTAATCCACTTAATTACTAGATGTACAGCACTGTGCAAAAGTCTTCGGCACCCTACAATTTTTATATACATTTTGTCTTTGATGTTTATTTGAGGTCTTCTGCGTTAGTGTGTCATTAAAAAAGAGCAAATTTTACATTTCCAAAACATTTATTTTCATAAAACAACCATCTTACAAAGAAATGCATTGTAAGTAATTAAAGAAAGTAAGATATTCAGTACTAGAGCACTTTTTAGATAAAAACAGAATCAAGGCTGTCTGAGACAGAAGCAAGTGAGAGCCAAAGTTCTGCAGGAGAACCGTTCTTCAAGATTCTTGGAACAACCTACCAGCCGATTTCCTAATAAAACTGCGCGACAGTGTGTCTAAGAGAATTGATGCAGTTTTAAAGGCAAAGGCTGCGAAACACCAACACACTGATTTGGTTTAGTTTCTTACTGTAGTTTCTTTTTACATATAATTTCATTATTTTTGAAAAGCTTTTTCGCTTTACAGAATTTCTGTACATGTGCCTTTTGCACAGTTCTGTAGATTTCCCATTAATAGCGGTAAATTAGGTATGGAGTTGGAGATTCATCAGTGCTCTTTCCTCTTTGAGCTCTAAGACGAGACGAGGCCACTGTTCTCGACTTACACGTCTTTGATAAAACAGTACATAAAGCGGGTTAACCGAGTCTGATCTTCATACTCTCTTTCAAACGTATTACTTACTTACGAGAGACCTTACTTACATTACTTACATACTTACATTACTTACTCAGTGTTACCAAAAAAAGCAATGGACTTTTCATTTAACGTGTAATTTTCCTCGGCCCTCTCTCAGATAACAGTATCAAAACAATCCTAACAACATGTATTACATGCAGCACGAGCTACTTTAACCTCCAGATGAGGATATTACCTGGAAATTATGCATTTTTTACTGGAATTAGCTATATATCCGAAGGTATAAAGTCAGTTTATTCGAGCGAATCAGAAACCAATGGAATTGTGACGAGGCATGATTTATTCCTGTGACTCATTTATGGGGCTTCCACAATGACGTTTTACTGGAACCAGGTAAAAATGTGATCTCTGGAATCATTATAATATTATTTCTATTATATTTAACCCTTTATAATCTTTTACATCCGTAATTCAAGTCTCAGGTTAGCATTCATATTCATATTTTAGCATATTTATCAGTAACTACAGTCAATCTGGACCCGCTGATGAGTCCTGGAAGTTTAAAGGGTTAAGACTAAAGTTTTAAGTGTATGATTTCGGTTGCTATAATGCACACTTACCATTGGGTCGTATTGCAGCATCAGACGACGCCTCTCCCCCTGCTCCAACGTCCTGTAGGTTGTTCGGGCTGTCAATCATGGGCTCCTCTAAAACCGACCCTTCTTCTCCACTGTGGCCTGTCTCATCTTGGCCTATGTCTCTTCTCTCTGCGTACTCTTCGGTCCCCTCCTCTTGTTTGATCTTATGTGCTTAAATAGAAATGAACCAGGACACGAAAGGCCTTAGTTAACATTCCAGCTTTCCCTCATTTTTACACAAGTCAGTGAATTCGAAGAAAAAAAAAAGACAAAAAAAGAGGCGCTGGGCATCTGAGATGTACTATAGGTGGTCCATCACACACACACACACACACACACATATATAGATTAAAGAACACTGTTTTCTCAACATCTATGGCATGAGGCGTTTTTTAAGAGTTTTCTAGTAGAAGTCCATTCAAGTAGGTTTTTATTCATGACTCATTACGACAATGTGGGATTTATTTTAACTCATGCTGTTCACACACACACACACATGAACTTGAATTGTCTGTTAAAAACAGTCTAGAGGAACCCACGGTGAGCTGATCAGTTACTATGACAGCAGAGTAACCAAGAACTTTTCCCTTCAAAGCAACACGAGCTTCAGGATTAACCTTACTGATATGTAGCTATGGGAACCTGAACAATTTGTCCCACCGAGGTTGATGTGGTTGGATTTTGTCCAATTACATACGAATGATGTCATATGAAAAGGTGGGAATGCTAACCCTGACTCCTACAAACTAAGTTGTCAAAATTTTGTTTGACAAAATTTGCAAATGACAGACGGTGAATATGATTTCCTCAAGTAAGACATGTTCCTGGATCAACATCCTGTTGTTGGTTTTGGAGCAACATTCCTTTTAACCCCATCAAGGTGCACCTCCTACTACTCCTACTTCTGAGCCGCTTGAAAATTTCCTTCAGTTGCACCAGATTTCTTGTTCAGACGGCAATCAAGAAAGCTTTTGTGTGACTTTGCGTTTCAGCGCATAAAATAATGAAGCCAAATTGTTCATTGGTTGAAAATATTGAAATATGAACCATTTTCAGCTGCAGTCGACCATTTGAACCCAAACAAGCACTCTTAGTGGTTTGTATGCGTATATATAAATGTGCTGTTTTCATTTTATTTCATAAAAATTAAACACAGTTCCTAATTTATTGAACATATTCATGGTGCACCTTTTTCATAATCCATTTAAATGAGGACTCAGTACTTTGTGTTTGTAGTTATCTGGTCTGCTGGGCAAAGCAGCTAATTCGTGCAGCGTTTCGCTACACATACAAACTACTAATAGTGAGTCCACAGCATGTCAGAGTTACGGTGATTACGAGCTTCAAACTTGTGAAAACCCCTCTTTGTCGAACTCGTAAATACCAGTTGGATAGTTTAAACTTTCTGGAAAAGCAAATTGGAAATATTTGGAAAAGCTCCGACTTGTTGGATAGTTGGATAGTTTAAACTTTCTGGAAAAGCAAATTGGAAATATTTGGAAAAGCTCCAACTTGACAGTGTGTGAAAACATGGCATTGTTTTCCATAGTTAAAGGTAGTGTGCAAAGACACTGATGACATCTGATTATAATAATTGGTTAAAAAGGAATGTTGATCCAGAAATATGCCTTGTTTGAGGTAGTCATGTACACCAGTGTGGCGTGGTGGACCATGTTGTATGCTAACTACTTAGCAATGGATGCCGCACTGACCCAGGTCATCTCTTTTGCTTTATAGCAACAAATACAATTGTAAAATATTCAATATTTATATGTAATTATCTTCATCATTCATTAATTACTAGCAATATGAAGAATATTAACACACAGAATTCTCTTCACATGTTTGGAGGTGTGTGTGTGTGTGTGTGTATGTGCACAGGTGTGGGACTGTAACAGCGACTAAAGTCATTTCACATTTAGAAAGATCAGTAACTTTTATGTCACCTTGTTACTCTCAGATCAAAGCAACTTGAACATTTCTGTCATCTAAGTTTTATAATGATTGTGTATTTGGCGAAATGTATCTGATAAAAATCCTTGTACGTGTTTAAAATGTCTCATTTTGGTCCGAATGCAACATAAGCGTGTGAGACGAGAGACGGGGGGTGGGGGGACGCCGCCCTGCAGTCTGATCTGAGAAACTGTCCCACACTCATTTGGGGAGGCCATCACCACGTCACACATCACATACACTCATCCTCTGACCAAAAATAGAGACTCTAAGACACAAACGAGGCACACAAAAAAAAAGCTAGACGTAAATGAGCAAGCGCCCAGCCTTCAAGTTTTCCTTCTCAACCACACACGAAGAGTGGAAAATAAAACAAAAAGAAAACGCCTCTCCGCGTTCCTCCACAATGCATCAGGTGGAAAAATGTCCAGGCTGCTCAGCTCGCCATCCGGCCCGACCTGTTCTGTCATATCGCCTTGACGTTAATCTCTGGGCAGGATTGGCTTGAGTCACAAGAGTGAAAGGCGGTGTGGTGTGTGTGTTAAGCACTGGAGCAGTTGCCTCTCTCCTACCCATAATCCTGTTCTGTAGGATAAGGGTCAAAACTGAACACAGGCCAGCACTCTTTCTCTCTAATTACAGGGGTCAGACATTAAGGAGAGGTTTGGTATCTATTCCCACTCCTTAGAGCAGATTGAGACTCTCTATATTAAAGGAACACACACACTCACACACACTCACTCACACACACACACACACAATCAAACACATTTCATGAAAATCCCTCACAAAGAGTGAAAGCCCAGCATGAGAGAGTTGAGACACAATTCTTCAAGGCCAACACTGTTCTAAGAGCCTAAATATTTCAGAAGCGCATGCCTCTTCCTTCAGCGTGTTAAGCGCGGAGTGCCTGAACACGGCGTGCCCTTTAGCATAGCCACATGAAATATTCAATTTTGCCTGCTGGCATTTCCAAAGAAGTCTTACGAGGTTAACTGTGGATGTTGCGCTCCTCCGCTTTCAAAGAAACACCCATGAACAATATGTACAGCTTATTTTGCATACCACAACACTGCATCTTGCATCACAACTCTTGCAATCAACTCTCCCAATATTTCCCTTGTAGTCCAGCAGGTAACAATTTTTTTTTTTAATTTTTTTTTTTGGCAATTCCGGGTAAGAATCTTGCAACTCAACCACAACCTACAGACACACAAAAAAATCCCCTGCAAACCCAATTGGACGCCATTCTCACTTTTCTACCTAACGAAGAAGAAGAAGCCTTTTATTGTCACATATACAAGTACAGTATAGTGAAATTGATTCTTCGCATATCCCACCTTGTTAAGGAGCTCGGGTCAGAGTGCAGGATCAGCCATGCAACAGCACTCCTGGAGTAGAGAAGGTTAAGGGCCTTGCTCAAGGGCCCAACAGTGGCAGCTTGGCAGTCCCACAACCTTCTGATCAGTATCCCAGAACCTTAACCACTGAGCCACCACTGCCCAATACAGTATATTACTGATGATGCTATTATTAAAAGAGAGACGGTTTCAGACCGGTCACTTCATCCAGTCCCGATGATGAACCCCCTGACTTCTGTCCGTAGTGACCATAAAGAGTAAACACAAAAAAAGCATCTTTCATGGCTGCAGCTGGGTGAACTTGAAACGGTTGCCGGGACAACAATGCGCTGAATCCCTCAGCCTTCTTGTCCTCTAGCGATCAAAGAGCAAAAATGGAGTGAGAGAGACAGACAGTTCGCCCACACTGGGCCGTCTCTATGCACAGACAATCTAACCCATCACTCACACAGCAGCACATGAGATGTACAACGTTGGTGCTTCTGTGGGTTAGTTGAAGTCTATGGCCTTTATGACTAGGTTAAAAACGGATTGTGATATTAACCCTCAAAGCTGATCTCATTAAGCGTTTTTACAAAAATGAAACAAACAAGGACAACGTGGTTGGATTTCGTTGGATTTCATAGGAATGAAGTCGTAAGAAAAGATACAAACACTAACCCTGCCTCTAACACTAGCCTTAACCTCAGTAACTTTCCATACAAATTCATACAGAGGCATGTATAAACCATATGTGTGCACAGGTGGGAGTATAAATAATATGAAATCACAATATATTAATATCCTGATACACTTTTGTGAGTATTGTCGGTATCGTCAGTGCTTTTATAACGTCATTATTACTGAGTGATTGTAACCACTGACTTATTTTTCTTCCATTTTTTTTGCTGAATAAAAAATCTCTGAACCATAGTTTTGCTTCTGTTCTGTTGGCAATTTGTTTAAACAAAGCCTCAGCAAAACTCAAAATTGTGATACATAGTGAGTATCATAAAAAATGTCTTCAAAAAATGTATTTTTGGCCAGACTCGCTATATGTTACAGAAACAAACACACACACACACACACACACACACACACAATTACTGTTTTTTTTTTTGTTTTTGTTTGATGTTTCCAAAGGCCGGCGATTTTTTACAAAGTTTTTTTTTACTCAGTTATTTTCAGGCCAAAATGAAAAATGAGCTCATCATCATCTCTGTCATATAAAGGTCATTTTTAACTGTGCTTTTCAATTTACTGTATATGTTCAGCCAAACACATGTTTCCTGTTGGAAAATGGATTTTTGGTATTGTTTTGCTTTTAGTACAAATTGAAAATGAACTGAACATAAAGGTTAAAACGCAGGGCGGGGTAAAGGAGGTCCAGTCAATCAATATGAGGTAACATACCAGTCCATAAAAGCTTAATGACACGGTAGACTTCAATGACATAGTAACTTCAAAGGTCAAGGTTCAGGCACCTGAAAGGGTTTAGGGAAGTTTGGAGCCAAAGGGCACTGTGTCATTATGAAGCTCTGCAGCCTTTCCTGTTTCTCCACTGAGCCTTAAACACTCCACCAGTAACTCATCCATCAACACCAACATGCAACATGCTACTCAACTAGCAGTCTCAGCCTCAGATGCCCCACCCACGAGCCACGGCTACCTGCACGTCCAAGTAAACACACTTCTGTGCACAGATTTCCAGGGGGAATACAAACTTTTGAATGCCGAGACACAATGAGCTTTTTGGAACAAGATATAGTCACTGGAGTGAAAACAGTTCACGCAATCCCGTCTTTTAAAAAGCATATTAAAGAGTTTTGTGTAGTGGTGAGTAAACGAGATAATCTCGCGTGTTTGCCGACGGGCTACAAGAACAAAGGTCTGTGATTGGTCGTCTGCCATGTCAGTCAAAATGTCTCTTTCTGTGAAAGTAGGCGGTTCTTGGCCACGTTTATTGACGAAATGTACCAGACTCTCTAATGCGAATGCTAGAAGCCTGGCTTGCGAGACTACTCAACGAGCGACCTGTCAGCCATACGTAGTAATAAAATTACTTATAAATACTAAAACCTGTAGTGTATTATTAAATCAGCAAATACAGATCATATGCAAGTAATATCGAAATGTCCCAGACTCACTTTGGTGAAAAACAAAGAGATCATTTATTTGACTTTTTACACTCATATTCACATTCAGACAATAAAACAATAACGGCAGTAAATTTAGAAAAATGTCCAACTCACCTGTTAACCATTAAACTCAAAACAATGCCAATTTGAGGATTTCATTCATCTCATTTTGTCATCAGAGCTGAGTTTCCCAAATGTTAACATGATCTTAACTTAACAATGCTTTTGGGAAACTGGGCCAAAATTGGCCCATTGGTTTAGCTAATACCTATATTGAAGATGAAAATACGACTTATATACAGTTATACAACAGCACAAAAATGTAACGTGAAGTTTAGCGTGTCTCTCTCTAAACCAAAAAGACTTCAAATAGATCAAATCAGATCCAGCTAGAATGGACAGATACAGTATTCGCTTTGCACAGCCATGACACATGTTAAACTGGTGTGTTTATTGTGCTACGAATGTGTGTCTGAGATGAGAGAGCAATGTGAAGAGGCACTTCAAGTCACGACATGGCTCGTTTTCTAGAGGGATCAGAGGAATGGAGAATGAAGGTGCACTCACTGTTAGGCACTCACTCTTTATAATGAAGTCCTGAGATCATTGGCCCTTTTAGTAATAACAGATCTGGCTATTATGTGATACACCGAGATGCCAGTTTATCAAATAGTAGATAGGTGTACCTAATAAACTGGCAACTCAGTGTATTATCAAAGTGTTATCTGTAGTAACTGCAGCCTACATTTTCCATTTGGTCCACTTATTAGTAAGATCAAACCCAATGCACTAGTGTCGCTGGTATCATGACACACATTATAATGCCATGCATGCAAAATCCATGAAGGAACAAGTTAAAGCAACTACTCCTTACCCAATATGAAATAGAAATTTCTCAACCTCCACTGTGCAATGACAGTCGTGTATCTGAGAACGGCATGAGCATGGGATTGTGGTCTCAGTGTGTGCGTGTTGGTGTCGATTCCTCAGATCTGACAGCTTCCCTTTTCTCTGTACACGAGCTCACGATGACAAGCCCCAAACGGAGCCCTCAGCTGTTACACACTTATGGTTTTGAGGAAGGCAGATGCCTGTCCCATCAGATTAAAGATAAGATGTGCACTATTCTGAGCTTTTTTCATATTTAAAACTCTGTAAGATAAAGGTCCTTCCTCTATCCATTGCGCACTGGTACTCACTCAGTTCTGCTTTTCATGTGACTTTGGCAATAGAACTGAACGGCGGGGTTCTGGAAGGACACTTGATCGCTGTAGCAAATTTTTCAGCGATGATATTTAAAAAAAAAACTTTCAGGATTGACTTTAATGATGGCGTACGTTCCTGCAGAAGCCATGAATCAGTCTTGAGTTCAACTCTTGCTTTTAAAAATCATGTTTAATTGCCTGGTGCGGTACAATCCTTAAGCCCACAATCTTAAAGTGAGACCCACCAATCGGAGACGTCACTGTAACCATGGAAATAGAGCTGAAAGGTCTAACAAAAGGACCCTATTTTAATATATAGCTATAGTAGCTAACTACCAAGCTGGCTCCCTATTTAGCCATTTAGATTTAGCTACTCCAGTGACAACCCCTTGGTGTAACACTAGACAGCTAGCTATATTCAATACCTTACTTTATAACGCTATTAGCTGGATGGCTATTCATATTTAGCTAATGTACTCAAATGACAGCACCGTGTTGTTACACAGCTTAGCTTGATTAATAACTAGCTAATAGCCAGCTTTAAAAATAAAATAAAAATCATTAAAAAAAAATTCAATATGTCACATAAGTAAGACGGCTGTGTGATACCATGTGGCCTTAGCATAAGCAATGTAGTCAAACCACAGGGGTTATTTCAGAATTATATATTCACCAGAATTATATCTGAGACACTACAGCGTGGCTTGTCAGGCCTCGAGCTAGCATACACTGCCAGTCAAAAGTTTGTGCACCCCTGCTCATTAGAAGGGTTTTCTTCATTTGGACTGTTTTCTCCTAGTGTAGAATAATAATGAAGACATGAACACTATGAAATAACACATCTGGAATTATGCAGTGACCAAGA
>JAOUQW010000046.1:1137126-1147235 GCA_028565825.1 Olivaichthys viedmensis | reverse complement strand
TCCTGTAGAAACCACATTTCATTTCAATGTATACGAGGTATATGGAGAAATGACAATAAAAACCTACTTGAACTTGTTATCACTCTAGCTAGCTAGCGAGCCACTATTGACTCTGAACATAGTTAAAAGAAAATAAACAGTGCAAATTGCCACAGCAGTCGTTTAAACTTAACATGGTTCCACACTTGCAAATTAGTAACAATTTGCATGACTTAGGTCATAGTAAAAGGTTAAGGTTAGGGGCGGGGCTAGCATTTGTACCATTTCTCACCACATTATTTGTATGAAATCAAACAAAATACACCCATATCACCTACATTTGTATGTTTATGAGATCAAATTTCTTCAACAACATTGTACTTGCCACCAAGAATAAGTAAAAAAATCTGCTTCCTGTTGCACCCTCCTCTCTCCGTTGATGAGGGGGAGTTGACAAGGCCATGTTGAAATGAGTACTGTAACGCAGGGGAGCAGCTCCAGCGGCTGTCCAGTTGTTCAGAGCACAGGGTCATAATGTTCCCATTAATCCATCAGCATGCTCATTACACACTATTAATGACCAGTCATGTACCATGGAGTAGTGTTTATGAATTAACATTTCCTGCTCATTACAGCCCTTCAGCACTGAGATGATAAATTGTGAGCCATTAGCAGCATGACACATGCTGTCCTGCCAGTGTGTTCACCTCAACACACACCTATACTTATGTGTGGTGAGGTACTAAAGGTCACTGACTACATTCGAGGTTGAAGCAGTACAAATCTGTTGTTTTGTCACAGCGAGGTCACAGGTAATCGCGTGAGTGCTCTCACCTGTGGATGATTTCCGGATTCCTATTAATGTGCCTCTCTTTCTTTCAGTAGAAGCCGGATCTCGGAGAGAGGGTAGCACGCCAACGATTGGAGCTTGAAAAAGAGCCGAACTCGCTGACTTCCTCCCTTTAAGTTTCGTTTTAATTTTTGAGTACGCGGCTGAAAAGCCTCCCTGAAAAGTTTTTATTTTTATTTTTTCAAAATAAAAGCTCAGTTCGCAAAAAATGGTCTGTTGTCTGTCCTTTCTCCACTGCCCGCCGTCCAAACGTTACACTGGTGCCGAAACCCGGGAAGTGGAGCGAGGAAGTTCTCCGCCACCATGGAGCCTACACCCTTCGCCGAGATCATCAGGACCCTCGCCACCCTCCACCAGACACAGCATCAAGCCCTGCTCGACCTGTGCACAAAGCATCAGGCATGCTTCGAGGCACTCAGCAGGGAGCAGGCAGAGGATCGCAGTTGGGGAAGGCCCAGTTGGCGGCCCAACAGCTCCCGGCTGCGGTGCAGCTAGAGTATGCCACCCTGAAGCGGGCGATTCTGTAGCGGGTCGGTCATTCCCCAGAGGAGCTTCCGGTCCCTCACGCTCGGGGAGACGGATGCCTGTTGCCGATGGTTTCTGGTGGAGGAGAGGGATGCCAAGGACGTCATGGAGCAGGTCCCAGAGCAGCTCATCACCCAGCTCCCAGCCTCCACGGCCGAAATGCCCAGTGCCACCGACCGGCGTCCCTAGACGAGGGTGTCCAGCTGGCAGAGGACCACCTGGTGGCATGTGGACATGACGGCAGTCCATCCCCTCCCCCTCTCTCTTCCCCTGTCTCTACTCCAATAGCCCCCTTTCCCGCCCTCTCCTTTTTCCACCCCCTGTGCCTCCCTCTGTTCCCTCCCCCCTGCTCCTCTCTCTCCACAGGTGAGGCCGCTCCCGGGCAAGTGTGTTGGCGCTGCGGGGAGCAAGGGCATTTCCAGGGACCTTCTACCGCAAAAAACTAAATTCAGTACGGTCATGACCTGAGAGCAAAACTCCACACCTTGGGGCGGTTAACCCAGGAGAATTATAATTGTTCGTGCCAGACGGACTGTTGAGTATTCTAAAACTGCTGATCTCCTGGGATTTTCACGCACAACAGTCTCTAGAGTTTAGTCAGAATGGTACAATAAAGAAAAAACATCCAGTGAGTGGCAGTTCTGTGAATGGAAACGCCTTGTTGATGAGAGAGGTCATCAGAGAATGGCCAGACTGGTTGGAGCTGACAGAAAGGCTACGGTAACTCAGATAACAACTCTGTACAATTGTGGTGAGCAGAAAAGCATCTCAGAATGCACAACGAGTCGAACCTTGAGACGGATAGGCTACAAAGGGAGGCCCTACCCAGTATTAGTATAGTGTTCCGAATAAAGTGCTCAGTGTATATATATAATTCTCCCCATATACACTGAACTAACAGGTTATTTTGGGAATATGTAGGTATCGGGGTACTAGATTAGTGTACCAAAATAAACTGGCAACTCAGTGTAGTTTAATCATCTGTTCACATGAAATAAAAGTTTAAAATGCTATTCACAAACAAGAAAAGACCAGCAAAAACCAAGTAAAGGACACTTCAAGTTCTAGGGGAGAAATGTGAAAAAGGCAATTGCTCATTAAGGCCGGCTGTCTCTTTTCTCTATCAAGAAACCATCTTTCTTGGGAAATAGTAGCCTTCAAACCAAAGATAGAGCAAAAGATTAACAAGGCCTGAGTGCAGCTGGTGTCACCCATGATTGCCCACTAGTTTCTAACTTTTTTCTTTTTATCACCAACTCCTGAACATCCTGAAATGGGATCATTACTTCACAGAGAACAGGTTTAACCTTCATGCTTTGTGTCAATCACATACAGCACTTGTGAAGTTCAATGAGACCATCAGGGTTCAATCCATCAGTGATGTGACTGTCTTGGTTAGTGGGTATTTAATAATGGATGTTCAGAGATCACACTCAGAGGAAAGAAAACACTTTTAGTAGCTCTCCAGTGGCACCCCTGCCAAGCTAAAGTCGAACTCTCAAACTTAAATTTGACCTTTTCAAATCCTTCTCTCTGCTTTTTCGCTCTATCAGCACAGAGCCGTTAAATTCTACGGAGTGTCCATCACTGCCTCGTTGGCCTCAGCACTTCAGTTTCAGACATTCATGATTGTTAACAAATCGTGACCTTGGTATTATAAGGTTCTATCTGCCATTCATTTCTCACCCAGATAGAACCTTATCATAATAAGGTCACAAAATCAGTCATTGAAAAATGATTTCCATGTGACCCAGCAAGAACTTTACACTTGGGAATGAAAAAATGCAAAGTGAAAAAATGCATTTTATAAAAATTTAGAAAGTGGTTGACACAATACCAGAAGGGTCAGAATGAATGGGAAAGAGTGATCATGCAGGTTCCTATAATTGGTAGTTGATATTACAGCCACATATAGACTGGAGTTTTCTTTGGTAGTGTTATTCCTGTGGTATTTTATACGAATTCATCAATCTCAATAAAAAAAAATGAATGGACTTTCTTTTCTTTCAATTCTAATGGGATGACTCCATTTTGGCTGTGATGCTGTCATTTCCCATTATGTTTTATCTATTAAATCAGTCTACTGATATTGTTAAGTGCGGTTCATTAACTCAGGAAAGCATATGTCTTCTGGCTGAGCATCCATGCCTGGTTTCCGCTTCACTTGTCCTCATCTTACCTTTCTGATCACGATCTCAGACTTTCAAAAGCTGTTTTCTTTCCATCTGTGCTGACTTTGCAGATTTCTCACTAAGATATTGGCAGGCCATAAATCGATGGCCGCTTTGCTTTTTAAACTTTGTTATTTCACTTGTTTTTTTGTTTTTTACTCACTCCTGAAAAACTTTAAAACTGCTGACCATCAGAGTGAAAGTAAGAAAATGATTAGTCTGTAAACTGGAGGTCCGTCATCAAGTGATTTCACATCATTTCACTCAACCCATCAAATAAACCCCCTCAGAAATAAACTCAGGAGGGTTGACCCAAGTTTAGTTCACAATGTTTCTTAACAGAAGATGTGCACAATAAAGCCAAATCTGTATCCAGGTACAAGAGCTAAAAATATATATTCAGAGCCAACAAATCCAAATCTCAATCCAAACAATGTACAAACAGAGGGTCCATTCCAAAAAAGAGGACTTGAGAAGTCCTAAACTTAATCTTGAATCCTGAGCTCAATTAAGCCAAACCATGCACCTTCCAAAACAGATTAGCTAACTCAATCCAGGATAGGCAGGATCAGGATTTTGCACCTGAATATAGTGTATCTTTAAACATAATTAAAGTTACACAATTAGATTTTAAGGACCACTGTTGTACATTTAATTCAATAAATTAGAGTAAGACCTAAAAGGTACACTACATCTTCCCAGGTAAAAGACACATACTAAAGGTGCAAAATATGTTCCCTTGAGGGTACCACCCCAGTGACAAGGAAAGGTACAGTTTAGTACCTTTTTTTTCTGAGAGAACACTGAAAATGTCATCAGTTACGGATTGAAGCAAGTAATAAATACACAGCAGCAAAAGAATATGACACGACATAAATATGTAAGATTGTAAACTTCTATAGATTATTAGAATAGAATAGAATGCTTCTTTATTGTCACATATACAAGTACAGTGAAATTGATTCTTCACATATCCCAGCATGTTGGTAAGCTGGGGTCAGAGTGCAGGGTCAGCCATGATACAGCACCCCTGGAGCAGGGAGGGTTAAGGGCTTTGCTCAAGGGCCTAACAGTGGTAGCTTGGCAGAGCTGAGGCTTGAACCCACGATCTTCTGATCAGTAGCCCAGCGCCCTAACCACTGAGCCACAACTGCCTTTATTCATCTTGCATTAACTATTCAGGCTAAAGAAAGGTAATGTAAGAGATTTTGGAATACACTCTTAGAAAAAAGGGTTTTTTCAAGGGTTCTTTAACGGGTTCTTTATATAGTTAGGGGTTCTTAGCTTCTTAAAAGAGTTCTAGTTTTTTCCAAGAGTGTACTCTATTGTTAATTCCGGGGTAATCCTGGTGTTATGTAGTGCACTTGGAAATCAATAAAGATACAAAATATATATATAATTCAAACAAAGCATGTTATTCTATTCTATCTATTATTTCCTTATTTTTATTTATTTTTGCTATCTATCATAAAAGTAGGGCCAAGCATTATACTTCAACAGCAAGAAAACAGATGCCCAGAAAATGGGCGATCACTCAATTTAAATGTTATTACTTCCACCTTTTAGTCTGGCCATATTTCAAATAATAGCTAATTAAGATAGTATTCTCTGATTTCTGTACATTAACTTGTAATTCCATATAGACTATTTAAAATACAAAGAAATCACGTTAAATGTTTACAACTGTTAGGCATCTATAACAAACTATATCATTATAGATGCCGTGGATAAGGGAAAAAAAGTTACAGTGGAGATATAAGATCTAGAAGTTTGTCTTGTTGCGGTCTAATAACATTTTGTGGTTTAAATTGTGACAAATAAGAGGAATCTCTTATTTGTCACAATTTATCTTGAATAAATCGCTGAACATTTTTGATACTGATAAGACATGGATGGGTTCTCTGCCCTTAAACATGACCGGCATAAACAACCTGCTATATTTAAGGCTAGTTTCTAAGTGTACCTAGTTGTCAGGGTGACCGATCTGGAGTTTTTCTGATCCTTGTATCTGTAATGGAAGAAAATACAGATTTTTATGAATCTTCAGTTAACTTGCAATTCCTGCTTTCTGGAACGAACCTCAGGAAGCAGTCTAAAAATCCAAAAAACAGGGACCAGGAAGTAGAGAACAAAAGCTTGGTAGCAACACACAGATTCAATACTGCTGGCGTCTTTGAAAAAAAGGTTTTAATAAGTTTTCTTAAATAGGCAGAGTTAACAAGTCATCTAATAATCAGAGTTAGGCAACATGAAATTCTGTCCTATATAGCGGGCGTTGTCACATGTACCGTGGGAGACAGGACATAGGCGCAAGCCGTTTCAACACAAACATACATTTCTTTATACACATAAACTAAACCACAGGTACACAACATGACATCAAACAATCAGGCACAAACTGAACGGAAACAAAAGGGCTTTTTAAACACTTACTAATCACGAACAAACGACATGCAGGTGAGAACAATCACATCACGAAAGAGAATCACAAACACAAACTAAGGGCAGCACGAGGCGGCATGCGCGTGACAGGCATGGCATGCATTATCAGCTTAATCTCCCTCAAAATTAACAATAAACAACTGTACAACATTTTTCCATTTCCCTAATTGGACTTCTTTAATTCTGAAGCTATTTCTGCTTAAAACCCACTGGTTTGTAATTAAATTTCTGGTCCATGAAATGTCACAACTCTCTGCTTTTGTTTATAATTAGCCTAACATAACCTATTTCAATAATTATAATCCTTGTTGATGAAAATATCCAGCTGTAGATGTGAAACACACTTTGAGACATTAACAGAACCCCTGCTTATAAAGACCTCATTAAAAAGCTGAATTCAATAAATTACGCAGTACTAATTAGTTGTAATATAATGCTAGTGAACATTACCTTGTTCCTGTGGGCAATGCAAATAAAACCATATTTAATCTACTGAATTAGGACAAATATATTTCTTCAGGATTGTTCCACCCACATAAAAACATATTTTGCCTTGAAAATGTGGGACAGTTGTGATGTTGCCCTGGGCAGTTAAACCAGCCAAAAAGACAGAGTCAGGTTCAGAGTCAGGCTGTGTCTTGGTCATTAACATGAGTCACCGTATGTTTCTGTGACACAGTTTCTATTTCTACAAAAAGGAAAGGTTACATGACACACAAAAAAAGCAATTCAGAAGCTTTTTCACTGTGAAATGTGAGAAAATTATATCTAACGAGTCGGAGAACTTGCTCTGTGTTCGTATACAGCAATTATCATTAAATAATGGTCGACCCTTCTATTATTATCATCATCATTCCACAAATTCCCATAAATCACTGTTCTAAATAGATGTCAATTTGTCATAGATAACTAATTTTTAGAAGTAAAATTTAAAGACGAGGCTCATTCCAACATGTGAATAACGCCCTTTAGTTAAGAGCTCTTGGTCACATAGGTCATCCATTCTGGAGATAATACTGTCAAATTGTAGCATTATATAATATATTTTATTATAGTATAATACATATTGTAGATGTATATGGATGCAAAAACCATAATAGCAGTAGTCAGTTTATGAGACATGGTTACTGTGATATGAATATTAAGCAATGGGATTTATTACGATATTAGTAAAGACTAGGACGTTCAGTTGAGATTTGATTCAATTCAGCCTCTTTTCATTTTCAAATATTCCTAAATATCACACTCTTTTTTTCTTTATAATGATTGCAGTGAAATGCCCAAGCTACAGTATAAACCACAGACTGAGATTCTGGGAGGAGGGAATTTAATGTAACTATGCGGCAAATAGATGCACTCTTTTAGGAGGAGCTGTACATAGTAAGGAAGTTGCATTTTATGCTTTCTCTATTTCATTGAGTATTAGGCTTCGCGTATGCAATTTTAATTAGGTCCCTGTCCCTTTAAGAAGTCAGTCTCAATGCAGTCTGTGAGATTTTTTGACACAAACTCATTTTGCAGTAAATCAAATAGAGCACTGTGAGAAAACAGGCTCTGTGAAGACACATGGCACTGATCCAGTGATGTAAGAGATAAGTGTGCAGCTGCCTAATTTGGAGTCTATTATTTTTTATAGCTTAATCCTTAGTGCTTGTTGGTGTGATTTACGTTCACGCATGTCCTACATTTTATCTGCTTAGAGTTAAACAGACTAAAAGAAAAATGGAGCACCAAGCAAATATAGAAGCCCTAAGTAAATCATTGTGACCTAGGTGCTACTTAATTCATGCTACACTATCTTGGCAACTTCAAGCCCCCTTTGTTTTTACTAAAATGTAAAAATAATAAATAAAAACCTTTTTCAAGGTGAGCAGTGTAAGAGCTCATGGACATCAAATTACCTAGCAAATAGTACAAAACAGCCTCTCCAACAAGCACCTAACAGAACATTTCACTAGTAGTTTTATATCATTTTAGATAAGCCAAAGCAGCAAGATGGACAGAGAAACACTGATTTTAGAGATTAAACTTTGTTAGCTCATGCTTGAAGTTAAAAACAAAACAAAACAAAAATTTTTTTTTTACTCCTTACATTGTCATTTAGACCTTCCATGTACTAGTTACAAATACTTTATTTACTATATTTAAGACACCCAGTCAAATCCATACTGATTTGTATGGATACCACAACCAATCAGCTTTGCACAAGGACTAAAAAAATCTATTACTCTCATTTGCTCTTCATACATTAAAGTTACTTTAATGAAAAAAAGACCCAGATCTCATAAAAAAATTGTACAGATACAAAACAAACAAGGGTGATGTGAATGGATTTTGTTCAATTTCATATAAATGATATGCTAACCCCACCCCTAGCCTTACTTTAACTTTCATAGAATAACAATCTGCAACTGTCCTCTTGACTCTACATGCTCAAGAAGCTTCTATAATGAAATTCTTTCTTTTTCTCTTAGGAAACAAAGTAAACTGTATACACTGCTCAAGTTGCACACCAAATATAAAGAAATAAATGCTAAACTGTTCTGCATTTCAACCACAGTGATACTGCAGTAAAAATAAATGAGACTTTAGTTTTATGCTTCAGTAGCCAAGTTTCCATCCAATTTATGCACATAATTCAAGCGATAAAATGAAAATGCATTAAAAAATGTTTGTGAACTTTTCTGCTGGCAGCTCGTTTCCATTAAATAGACGTTTTGCGATAAAAAATGTTTTTACGTAGTGACGTCACTTCCTGCAAAAACCTGCTGTCGCATAAGTTTTGCTTTGTCGGTAAAAAGACCTGATCTACAAGCTTCTTATTATTTCCACAGTGGATAACATCGATAAGACGACAGCGACTTGTCACATGAAATTACAAGAAACTGATATTTTAATGTGCTGTAGTTTCCCATCAAATAAAGATGTCGCATCGTTTTCTATAATTAAACTAAGAAAGATTCTCATCTCCTCCCCAATCCAACTGCTCTTCTGATGTTGAGCTCAAATCTTCCATCCTCCGCGGCATAACTAAATTGTTGACATAACATATTACAGCCGTATACGATCTTATATTAGTTTATATCTTATATGATTCTGGGCTTATTTATTTTACTCAGACCTTGTTTTATGCAGAATGTGTGTATTATTTTAAGAATAATACATTGTGGCGCGATCCTGCCCATAGACTGTATGTTTAATATTAAGAGGTACGTTTTCTCCCCGTTAGAAACAGGAGTTATTAGAGAGAGCAGCTGTTAGGGGGAGTGGAGGAACAGGAAGATTTCTCCACAACACCGGCTTCCTGATTCTCCCACTGATGTGTTTTATTGGTTTACTGTAGCAGAGGCACGTGATAAATAAAACCACATGCCACAAAATGCATGCGTAATTGCAGTGTTTTTCTTGTCAAAAACGTTTCCACTAGTTTCTCGCAAAGTTTCACGTATCGACAACCAAATTATCCGCTAAAGTTAAAAAAAAATTGTTGATATAGTATGTAAAATATTACTGATAAATGCCGTTTCCATCGCCTACATCGTCAAATATTTCAATTCGCTAAAACATTTTTCGCATAAACCTTCATGGATGGAAACCAGGCTATTGATCTTCCACCTGAAGGACACACATGAAATACAGTACTGTGCACAAGTCTTAGGCACCCTAAATCTTTCAATATAAATTTTGTCTTAGATGTTTATTTTATGTCTTCTGCATTAGTGTCATTAGAAAAGAGCAAATTTTAGATTTCCAAACATTGGTTGTAACAGAGAATTTCTTTGTAATTAATTAAAAAAGTAAGACATTTTTTAAGAGAGCTCTTTTTAGATAAAAACAGAATCAAGGCTGTCTAGGACTTTACCTGCAAAGACAGAAGCAAGTGAGAGCCAAAGTATAGATTAAGGGTCTTGCTCAAGAACCCAACAGTGGCAGTAACAGAATTCGAACTCACAACCTTCCGATCTGTAGCCCAGAGCTTTAATCACTGGACCACCATTGCCCAAAGTCTGCTGAAGAACTGTGGCAAGTTCTCCAAAATTCTTGGAACAACATACCAGCCAATTTAGAAACATTGCTAAACTAAGAAATATAATGTCGTTACATGATGCAGAAAAACTAGTTCATGCTTTTATTACCTCTAG
>JAOUQW010000046.1:1107870-1127431 GCA_028565825.1 Olivaichthys viedmensis | reverse complement strand
AATACACCTAATGGTCAGATTTTCACTTAACATTTCATTGAATTATTTAAAATATTTTCGATAGTTTTATGGATAATATATTACTGAAAGTCAAAAGTACTCAAGATATTAATAAACCTCCATATGTCAAAGTCTGGTTTTAAGGCGTATGAACCAGTGTGTAAAATGATGTCAATGTTTCTCCTTTAAAAGGCTGAGAAAAATGACTTGGCTCACGAGGAAACAGGTCATTTTAAGAAAAAGATTAATAAACATAACATCAGTGGCCAACAAAATTCCAGGAAACATATAAAGATATGCCATGTATAGTTGATGGAGTTGGAATAAAAGTGTTTTTTTTAAATGCATTATTTATATCAATAATTGTCCACTTATTTTGACACATTTTGGAAGTATGAAAATTATTGATGGAAAATATCTAAAAATCTGAAGAATTTTTTTTGCATGTGATGCCTGGCCTTAAATATGAACGTTTAAAGCAGGAGTCATAGTCGTAAATTCATAAAAGCATAAGGCTTAGTACAGGCGTAAGTATTAAGGCTTAGTACAGGCTTAGTCATAGCTTTTTTAAAGCTTCCTTTGTAGGAAATCCAGATTACTTGCTCTTGTTCACTTCCTACAAAATGTTGTATCTGGGGTTAAATTGGGATTTAGGAGGTGTTGGAGCTCTACTTCTTTCATGGGTACCAACAATGTGGGAACAGCAACATTCAATTTATGCGTTATTTGATGAGGTTCTCAACATTGATATCATGGAACTATGATAAAAACAAGTTTTCAATATTTCTGTTTCAGTCCGAAGGGCTTCATTAAACTCACTACAATCAGGTGGCCAGACTTTAATTTTTCAGTTTCCCTGTTTGTCAGCTTTAGCATCTGATTTTTTTTCTGACAAAGATGATGATACAGTAAAGTGTTTAAACTTACCTCAGGTAATAGTCGTTCCTTCTGGCCATCCACATATCAGTACAATTGTGACACTGTTACAAAGCAGCTTTACAGAAATCCCGATGTAGATCTAGATCCCTAATGAACAAGCCATCAATTTTTATCAAAATCTTTTTTACTTGAAATGGCAAGTAAAGACACGTTTGATTTAGCTAACATTTCAATTCCATCTGACTGTGCAAAGTAGACTAGCACTGTTCCCTGGCGAACCAGTTTCCTTTCTCTCCGTTTAGCCTGCCTAAAGGTTGCGGCATCATTAACTACTTTATGTAGCAAGTTGAAATGCTATGAAACAGCATTAAGGATTTAAAACGTATTTGTACTATTTGTACAATCAGCAGGATGAGAGGAATCATAGAAACATGCAGTGGCAAAAAAAAAAAATCAGGGACTGAAATGATCATGGGCTGTTAGAAAGGGAGGATCGGGGGCGTTCGTGTAGCGTGTAACTGTCTATCAGATTAAATACTTAAATGGAATTCATGAAGACTGCGTTATAAATTATTTACATTTCTTTCAAATTATAGTGCCGGAGCGCAGCTCTGCTTGCTTTTCACATAAACCAAAGGTGCCGGAGCGCCACTCTAGTCATACCGACAGATTTGATCGTTCTGTAAGTATTTTGTTGAGAACATGAGGATCTTCAGAGATTTTCACACATGCGAGTAAATGCACTGGGTTTATTCTTATCTGATGGCTTGTTTTAGTCCCGCCTCAATGCCTGAGAGTGTGAAAGTGATTAAAAGGATATTGAGAACAGCACACTCTGGTATTCACAGATCACTGTTTTTCAGCACAGGTAGAAATTATTTCTCTGTCATGTTCTCAGTTATTTATATCTCGGCCCATTTCTTTCTTTCCCTGACCTTGGCACTGCTCCATCTTTAAGCTCCCTGTCTTAATCATCACCCCTGCAGAGGACAGAGGACCTGCTCTGATTTAGCAATTAGCATTGGCTCTAATAGTATCTCTGCAGAATGCTTCTCACAGAGAGAGGAAGAAAAGTGGAAGAAAGGTCAAGGCGAGCAAATCTCACAATGGTTCATGATCTGGGATGTAAAGGAGGAGTTTAAATGCATGCATGGATACTGCATGGATGAAGAAATAAGTGTGTTTACACACGTTATGGGACGTTCAACCTGAGAGTCAATCTGGTTCTGGTTGTTGGATTATATCTTGAATTATCCTTCGTTCTTTTGTGAGTCAATATTGAGGAGGAAAGTTTAATGCAGCAACTGCCCAGATGTTACCCATCTCAGCCACTGCATCATATCCTATGCATCTTATGCATCTTCTTTCATTTTTTTATTCACACCACTCACAGAATAATACAGAAAAACAATAATATTTACAATAATATTCAACATTGCTTTTAATAAAACACTTGTTTTGTGATTGACTTATCAGCAACTGTCACGTTTGTTGTCAATGTGCTGCAGTCTTTTATGAAGCCGTTATAATCATAATCACAATCGCATTGTCTTACACTCTATTTTATAACTGAGGAAATATTTGGTAATGTTTTATTTTTTATTTTAAATAAAACACCAATTTAGATTGATAACAGAAACAGGATATTTGAACACGATGCCACCCTTGAAGTATTTCAAAGGTGGCACTGTTTTGTTGTTCCAAACCCAATGATCTGGGTGTAATTTTATGTTTTTTCTGTTTCCTCGCTCTCTGGCCTTGTGTAGTACTGAAACAAATGAGATTTTAAACAGTGAGAGGGGAGAAGAAGAGCCTTGTCGCGAGTGTGTAAACAAACACTGACAGCATTCATTCGGTTTAATAGCTTGTCATTGCTTAAACTCACTTGACTTCAAAACCTCAACCTGGGCATGTTTTCAGCTCACTGCACTTCATCGATCAGAATTAGCTGCAGCACCAAGCTGGTGGCGATGGTTATGATGATGATGGTTAGAATGATTGATGATGATGATGATGATGATGATTGAATGATGATTTGTGGTGATGATGATGATGATGATGATGGATGAGTGATGACGATTGGTGATTGGTGGTGATGATTGGTGATGATGATTGGCCATGATGATTTGGTGATGATTGATGATTGATGAAGATGATTGATGATTGGTGATGATGATTTGGTGATGATTGTTGATGATTTGTGATGATGATTAATGATTGGTGATGATGATGATATTGATGATGATGATGATGATGATTATAATGATTTACGATTTGGTAATGATGATAACGATGATTGATGATTGCTTCTGCAGATGATAATAGATAATGATGATGGTGATGATGATGATGATGATTGGTGATTAATAATTGGCGATAATGATAGTGATTTATCATTGGTGATGATGATTTGCACACAAATCTCTCAACATGACTAATGCAGGTGACCATGAAACTAAAAATCAGAAAACATCAATCAGACACTGAGCAAAAACATTAAGCATGTCAAAATGAGATGTATGGTGTGCTCAGCAATAGCAAATGTCCTGTGAAACATGGGGGTACAGGCATTTAATCAACTCTAGAACTCTAGGCACTCTTCAAAAGAATGGGCAAAACTGATTGTATGCAATAAACATTACACACATTGTTTAAAATTTTCACTCAAACTACTTTTCTGCCAACAGCAATCATTCCCACAAGAACTAGTTTTTTAATAATCGTATTTTCTGATTTGATATTTGAAATGTGCTCAGACAGCTATAGTTGGCGAGGAAGAACACTGGTCGTGGACTTTTCGCAACAACTTAAATGTAATGAATCAGCATTGTGAGAATTATGGGCACGGCTGAAACCAGAGCACAAATCTGCCTAAACAGATGTAAAATTTACAAAACCCAGACTCCTGTTAAACACCATAGTGAATTCCTATTGATATGGGCAGCCATCTCATGAGAGTCGTTAGGTTAGATAATTGCTTTTCATGGTCGTATAACGCTGAAGGAGCACAAGGCCATTTTACAGGACCAGGTGTTCAGCAGACGGCATGTTCTAACCGTTTATTTAGATTTTTTTGAGAGCAGTGTACAGACGGTTGGTAAAATAACAGAAACAACCCCCTAAACAAGAACCTGAACTAAGCATATTTTGCATATTTACACAGGCAGTTCTAAAGGTGAGTCATATCAGGTTGAATGCTTATTAGCCACATCTGTATGCCATAAAATAGTTCAGACAATCAGCAATTTTAAAATGTGAGTTTTCAAAGCAAAATAGGAGAATTAACAGAGTTCCTAAGAAACCTATAACCATCAAGGAATATGAGGCCATTTTACAGGACCAGGTGCAAACTTCACGATGTTTCCATAAATCTAAACATCTTTCCACCATTATGGGAAATTAAAGCATGCGGTATAAAAAGCAGATGTACTCCTCCTTCGTCTCCACATTTTGGATCACAGTCACTGTGCACAGAAATTAAACAGTCTAACATTTAACAGTCTAAAATTCAAAGGGAACTGCGTCCACATGTGAATTTGACTGACAGATAGTCACATGACTGTATAGCAAATGATTATTCTCGCATACTGCATACTACTATAAGTAATAGTATGTAGTATACTGCATACTACTATAAGTAATAGTATGTAGTATACAGTATATACTAGTGCAGTATACAGTGTACAAGTATTTTGTACACATTATAGGCCACTTGTAGCCCCTTACAGACAGTCAATATAAATAGGCCTGTACTTAAAAAAGAAATAGCAAGTGTAACAAAGTGTAGTCAGGTAGCTAGTGCATATTGAACTGCAAAGATCCATTTTATAAGAACAGCAGAAACATTGACGTAAATCCATTGTGGCATAGAAACAAATTTATTGGTATTTTAAAAGATCAATTATATAATGAATATAACAAATGGTGTCTCTACACTATACATCGCGGCTAAAAGTCGCCTGTTGCCAACACACATAATTTGTGCAAAGTAATTCTCACTAACCAATGTAAAGTGCATAGTATATGCTCCATTGTACGCCAGTTGTTACTGCCCTCACACACATGCGGGTTGATGTTGAGTACACATCTTGGTGTTTCCTTGAAAAAAAAAATGAAAAAAAAGTTGACTGATATTTGCTTTCGTTTCATTATGGCTAGCTAGTTTGCTGTAAGTAAACCAGTGTTGGTGACACCACTGCATAATTACCATTATTACGTGCCAAAGCATGAGAAAGATGGATCCCTGCTTGTGAATAGAAATAAATAAAGGATTTTACTCAATTGAAAATGTTATTTATTTATATATGTATAATATAATAATTAGCCTTTATTTTTCTGAATTCATATACAGATCCAAAGTATGATAACCTTGCCATACCCAAATGATGCCCTTGCCAAATACAACATACACTGTCACTGAGAGAGTCTGTGGTTTGGTGCTTGTCTTTATGCTACCAGTAGTTCTGCACATTCTCGAAAACAGATGGAGCAAAGTCACACTGATTCTCAATCTTCTCTGTTAACCCACTATTGGTATGTACCTTGTTTGAGTTTTCTTGAACGATAGTAAATAGGTCGTAGCATATATGTATTAAGAGTGTGCAGTATTTTTAGTTTTTATTTAGAGTGTGCAGAATGCAGTACCGAACATACTGCGCATGCTAATCATTTGCTATCATGGTAGCTTGAGAACCCCATTGTTTCTAAGATCACCATTGAATTGGGAGGCTGTTTGCAAGGAAATGAGAAACTGAAGAGGGATTTATTTATTTTTCTCTCACAAGGTGACATTTGAGAAATAACTGTTCAAATAATCTGTTTACCCCAAGAGTGTTTGTGAGAGTAGCTGATAATGCATCACCCAAATACCTAGAATAGTGGTTTGCTTTTTATGTTTGTTTGTCTTTTTGGTGGGAAATGTGCTATTTGGAAAGATGAAAAGACTTTTTGCCCACCCGTAACTACAGCCCTCTCTTGAAGTTTTAAATCATGAAATGAAGCTGTCACTCTGGTTCCTGCCTGGCAGGCTGTACGCTAAATGGAGAACACTGATGAGGGAGTCCTGATCTGCCATAAAGACGGTTCTCTCTCTGCAGTCCCCAGTGAATTAATATGGGCTCTGGAGTATCAGGACATACTAATGTCTGTAGCAGGCCAGTGACTGTCAATCCTGTAAATTCTGACACATGAGAGTTCAATTGGAGCTCATTTGTCAGGATGGAGAACAGGGGGCCGCCTTTTATTCTGTGAATTGGGTGAATACTTGCGGGAGTGTGCAATTTACCATGCCAGTCTATTATTTCTCAGAGGCAGCACACAATTATGTTCGAACCCTGAGTCTTGTGTCTCGAACTCCTGTCTAGTGTTAATATGCTTTTCTTTGGATTTGTATTTTCCCTTTTTTTCTTTGTTTTTTGTTTCTTCTCCATAAAAGTCCTTTTTCACTAAAGCTTCATTATAATAATCACAATATTAATTGCAATAATAATCACAATTATTTTACGTAATACTTATTATCACAGTATCTATCACAATTATTTAGACAATAAACTATATAAGAAACTAATTATATATTTTTTAATTTTATAATATATATTATACACTGGCCATAATATACTATATTTTATATATTGCACTTTATCATTATCATTTTTAAATCAACAGAAAACAGCCCCTTTTCTCCACATTGTACATTATAAGCATATTGTCACGGTTAGACCCCAAAACACGGACACTTCCACCCCGCACCACCAGAGGTCCCCATCACCTAAATACTAGCACTTCCTGGTCACATGTCCCACATACCTTTATCAGCGCCAGTATAAATACCCTGCACTCACATAGACGTTTGCGAAGTTTTGTCATCGTCATGATAGTCATTCCTGAGCGTTATTCTGTTTGTTTTTCTGGTCTCGACCCTTGCCTGTCTAACGTCTTATGCTTCTTGGATTACCCGTGTCTGTTTATCTGCTCCGTGGTCTGCTCTTCTGGTTTACGACATATTGCCTGTATAACGACAACGATATTGGATTTGCCCTCTTTGAATAAAACCCGTAGCACTTGGATCCTACTGTCTGTTTCCTTGGAGTTCATGACATATATTAGATTAATTGTATAAATGTTTGAATCAAAATAAGACTACTCCTTTGTAACATTAGATTTTTTTAATGCTTAATATAACTAGTCAAATCTAAATAAATAAATAAATAAATAAATAAATAAATAAATACGCCACTGTCACAACAATGGCCGGAATCCAGAACTCCATTTCCCACAATGCCCCTTCATCACACGACATATTAATCTACTCCAATTCCCAAGAGGAGCATGTTACACACGTCAAACTGGTGCTTCAAAAGCTCTTAGAAAATCATCTGTTTGTAAAATTGGAGAAGTGTGAGTTCCATGTTAAGAAGGTGGCCTTCCTGAGGTATATCATTATCCAAGAAGGAGTAATCATGGATGCGGTCCCCACTGCAAGACATTAAGGACTAATTATTGACAAAATTTCTTGGGGTTTGCCAATTTCTACCGCCGGTTCATTAGAGGTTTCAGCACCATAGCATCACCGCTCACATCGTTACTAAAGGGAGGGAAAAGAACACCGGTATGGACACCCCAGGCCGAGCAGGCATTTTAGACCCTGAAAAAGGCATTCACCACAACATTCTCAAGCATCCAGACCCATCAGCTCCATTTATCGTGGTTGATGCCTCAGACAGCCATTTTGGGAGTGGGAGCCATTTTGTCTGAAACGTCTGAAACGTCTGAAACTATACCCCATAGCATTCTTCTCCCGAAAACTATCCCCAGCAGAACGTAACTATGACATTGGTGACAGAGAATTACTCGCAGTAAAAATGGCATTGGAAGAATGGAGACATTGACTCGAGGGGACTGAACACCCATTCGTGGTATACACGGATCACAAAAGCCTGGAATATCTAAAGAAAGCCAAGCGGTTGAAATCTCGACAAGCCCGCTGGGCTTTATTCTTCTCACGTTTTCAGTTTAACCTCTCTTATCGCCCAGGATCAAAGAACACGAAATCAGATGTTTTATCTCGTCTTCACCCAACCATGTTCAGAGATCAAAGACCAGAAACCATCCTCCCTGAACAATGCTTTGTGGGTGATATTATCTGGGATGTAGACCAAGCACAACAACCAGTGCCACCAAACTGCCCACCAGGAAAGAGATACGTGCCAATGGCTTTTAGGGATCATTTGATCACTTGGGCCCACTCTGCAATAGCCACAGGGCCTTCAGGAGTCACTAAAACAGCCCATTTGCTCAGCCCCAAGTACTGGTGGGAGACCATGTTAAAGGACATACAAGAGCCAAGGTACGAAGAAACCAAGGTACCAGAGCCAAGGTACCCAGGACCATGCCTGCTGGGAAACTCATGCCGTAGACCGGTTCTCGAAGTCACTACGCCTCATTCCGCTGCCAGCTCTACCCACAGCCTTTGAAACAGCAGAATGCCTGTTCCAGCATGTGTTCAGATACTTCGGTATCCCAGAGGACAACGTGTCCGATAGAGGGCCTCAGTTCATTTCGCATGTGTGGAGATCATTCATGGTAAAGTTAAGCGTCACAGTGAATCTGACTTCAGGTTATCACCCACAGGCCAACGGGCAGGTCAAACGAGCGAACCAAGAGATTTCTGAGGTTTCTGAGAACGTGGCCGTGGACCGAATACTCCCAGAATTCCCTACGACAGTTGGCGACACATCTCTCTCCCTTTCAGTGTGTCTTGGGCTTCCAGCCACCCATGTTCCTGGGGAATCCTATGGAAATTAATGCCCCAGCAGTGGATGAATGGTTCCAAAGAAGTGAAGCTGTCTGGGAAAGCACGCACCAGCAACTCGAGGAGGTAGCCAGAAGGAACAAGCAAGTGGCTGATCGCTGTAGAGCCGCAACGCCCCGGTATCAGCCAGGCGATCGAGTATGGTTGTCTACCAGGGATCTCAAAGTCAGTCATGGATACAGAAAACTCAATCACCGCTATATTGGGCCCTTCAAGATAGTCCGGCAAATCAACAAGGTTCCATACAAACTGAAACTACCTCCACAATATCGCATTTCACCATCATTTCATGTCTCCTTGCTCAAACCGCTGGTCCCAGGTCAATGAGAATGAGCTTGATCACACTCCACCACCACCTCTCAATCTGGATGGACAAGTCGCATACACAGTACAGGAGATACTGGACTCAAGGAGAAGAGAAGGAGGTCTCGAGTATTAGTTTAGTGAATCATTCAAAATTGAGGCTGCATATTTTGTATATTTTAAGGGACTCGTGCACCTAAAAATATTTTTCATGTCTTCATCATTCTGTCACACGCCCGGCTGAGCGCGAGACAATAGCGTGGCGGTTGCCATGACGACGACCACCACGTGCTTGTGTGAGTGTTTCTTGTCTGTTGTCCCGTGATGTGATTGTTCCCACCTGCATGTTGTTTGTTAATAATTACTAAGTGTATAAATACCTGCCTGTGTCCGTCCAGTATTGTCCTTCGTTGTTTGTGTGTTACCACGCCTGTCGCGACGTGAGTTCTTGTTTGTTTCCCCGATCTGTTAATTAAATATGTTTGATGTTCAGAGCGGCTACGCGTTTGTGTCCGCACCCGCATACCTGCAGCACATCGTGACACATTCACAGCATTTCATATTTCTTTAGCACACTCAACATGGTCTTACGCTTGAAAATTCGTAAAAATCCGCACAATTCAATTCATATGAATAAATGATTTCAGTAATGGTTAGTGGTATTTGCATGAAATTAAATTAAATCTAACCACATTGCCTTTGCTTGTTCGAATTCGTACAAATTTTTCATGAATTTAGGTTCATCATATTATACCATACCAGTATACTGTCACATTTCAAATCTCAAAGCTGCTTTACAAAATAATTAATAATAATTATAATTAATAATAATAAATAATTGCAGATCTCATCATGACAGAAGAAGCCATTCATCATTAACCTGAAGTCCTTAAATCCTCCTCAACTCACATTATTTCCACTGAGCATCAGCTTATGTTACAAAAAAAAACAGGAAAAAGATGTGCATGATCAAGCGTTTGCCTTCTTGCCACGGCTGCTGCACTTGTCATTGTCAGCATCTCTGTGAAAAACAAACTCCATGCCTTCACAGCGTGGCCGGCCAGGCTGCCAGGCTGATGGGCATGAGCTCATGTCTTGGTGTTGTGATTCTCATAATGAGGAAGGTTGTGACCCCAAACAGACACAAAACACAAGGGGGCCGAGGCCAATTAGACAAGCATCATTCCCAGCAAACTGACACCCTCTGGAACAAGAGCGTGACAAAACACAACCTAATTACACAGAGGCCATGTCATCAACCCGAGGCCTGATGTGGCTGATGCTTAAAAGAATATGACTGATGTGAAGAGAGAGCCTCAGGAAGAAACCACAATGTCTGCATCTGTGCTACAGTGCATGCTCGGATTTAAAAACATCCATCATTAAGCTTGATTAATGATGATCAATGATGCACGGTGTGCTTTGTACTTTCGGCATAAACACTACTTATTTGAGATTATCAAGGAGTGGTTGAAGCAGAAGAAATTTTGCATTTTGCATTTTGAGTGACCTTGTCAAAGTTCAGACAAGAGGGGAGATCATGCAAGAAACCAACAACATCACAGAGGTGAAGCAGGAGGAATGGACCAAAATTTCTCCAAGCCGATGTGTGGTATCGGTCAACAGTTACAGGAAACACTGGGTTGAAAAAACAGGTTTACATACTTTTTTTCTGACAGACATTTAATATTGGATCATTTTGTTTAATAGGTGAATAGAAAAATCATTTTGTGTGGATTTCTTGGGTTCTCCTTACCTATTTTTAGAAAGAAAGACAGCCTTTATTGTCACATATACAAGTACAGTACAGTGAAAATCTTTTCTTTGCATATCCTAGCTTTTTTAGGGAGCTGGGGTCAGAGCACAGGGTCAGCCATGATACAGCACCCCTGGAGCAGAGAGTTAAGAGCCTTGCTCAAGGGTCCAACAGTGGCAGCTTGGCAGTGCCAAGGCTTGAACTCACAGCCTTCTAATCAGTAGCCCAGAGCCCTAACCACTGAGAAACCCACTGTCCACAGATGAAGGTCTGATTACGTTTTCGGTCAAATTTATGCCGAAAATCTTTAAAAAAAGGGTTCACAATCTTTCTAGCAACACTGTATTTAGCAAGGTCAAAGGTATTAATTATAGCCTGAATTTTTGCTGACCCATCAACATCATCATTGTTAGTGTTAGGGCCATCGTTTTTTTTTTTTTTTTTGAAAACTATATTTCAGCTTTATGCCACCACTGGGATGGGGCAGATCATGCACGATTGAAGCAGGGTCTCTGATTTTCTCATGGCTGTGAGGGTATGTAGATCCATTTAGCTCTGCTTTTGTGGGGGGTGCAGAGCTCTTACTTCATGCTGAATTGTTGGAGTTGCTGTGGCTTATTTGATAAGCTGAACCTTCATCAACACAGCCGCCTCTGCAAAGATTGCTTCTCTCTTTTCCTGTAGCACTCCTAACTCTGCTTTGAGTCTAACTTTCTCTACTGCAGAACTCTCTACTTTCATTTCTGTCCTTTTTTTAGACTGACTTTGGAAAACCACACCTTCGTCTATTTTTAAAAAATGATCTCCCTGCTCCATAAAAAAACATCCTCACACTTCCTTCAAATGCATGAGTCTATGAGAACTAGCTAAACACTTATCCCCAGGAAACACTGGCAGATGTCTTTTGAGTTTTACTTGAGCATATTTAACATCGCAGTCTATTGTATTATCAATTACCAGAACGTGCTTAATAAATTCGAGAGAAGGCATTGGGACTTAATGTCTCATCTTTAATTTTGCATGTACCTGCTCTCAGATCTAATGCTTTAGGGGCATTTTCATTTCATTTCAGCCGTTTTTGCTGATACAGCACACACACACACACACACACACACACACATATGCTTCTACCTGCTGATTAATTCTCTTCTCGTTCTTCAGAGACGCCCGAAACCAGCTTCTATTGCTTTGTCAATATCTGTTGAGGCAATGTGATTGTTTGTTTGGACTGGCCTTGCTACATACTGTAGATCTTTGAAAACTCACCGTTTGCTTTTCCAGGCAGAAGATAATTAAAAAGGTAATTAAAGCAGCTCAAGAATCTCACTTAATTTAACAGGAAGAATTTGACGACTGGTTGTAAGTCAGTTTGTCCATGACAAGACAAACACACGAGCTGAAATCAGCACTTTAATAACATGCCAAATCTCAGAAATACCTCCACCTGTGGAGAGTCGAGGACTCCAAGTCACACCAGGTGATAAGTGGTGTACCTCAAGGCTCTGTGCTTGGCCCTCTCCTCTTCTTACTGTACACATCCTCATAACCTCACAGTCATCAAGGCTTCTCTTATCACTAATAAATTTACTATCTACATTTGTCTTAGAAACACATTTTAACCATAAGCCTTCATGTTCTATTGCACACACTATCTTTGAGTTTAGCTGCGGCACCCTCTGTTCTTGATACGTTGCGCTTGCCTCTGGTCAGTCAGTGGATACGCCATGTTGTAGCACTTGTATCACTGTTGAGTCCTCGAACTGCTAGACACTTGGATTTGTAATTTGTTTTGGATCAAAGCGTCTGCGAAAGGAATAAATGTAAATGTAACTGTAATAGAGCTGTGTTGTTAGCTGCCTTAAAAGACCCATTTTAAGCCAACTTTGGAGAATCACACCTTAGTCTACTGATTTGTTTCAATTATCTCCTATAATCCCCTGCTCCATAAAAAGCATCCTCACATTTCCTCCTCAAATGCAGTAATGCAGTGGCCCCTATGGGCCGCCCCCCTCTAAATCAACTCATTTTTAATTTCTCTGTATTCGCATGTTGTTGCCACCACAGTCTGTGTGCACGATATGTTCAAATCAGCATTGTTGATTGATTGTGGCCTTTTAATTTGTACTATTAAGAGAGTCTATAGTGATAGTGCTTAGATTTTTTCCAGAAGTTTTTCCATCTATTTTTCTTTAACCAAAGAGCAATGTTGGAATGAATAGTGCACAAGTACAAGTTTCCAGCAGAGTACGCACTTCTATAGCCCATTGTCCTGCTAGGTGGTTTCCCAACAGAGGCCAGACTCCTTCTTTCAGGCCAAACTGTTGGCAGGGTTGCCAGATTTCATACAGCTGTTCCTCTGTCTACCATTGCTGGTACTGAAGGTGTTTATAGAACGCCTTAATTAAATATTAGCTACAATTTAGAATTACTAACATGGAAATAAACTCTCAAGAAATGTTAAGGCATCACGTCACTATTTAACAAGACTGATGAAAGTTAACCATCTCAATAGTTTGATATTAAACCATCAAACTATCCAACAAATGCTACATGGGGATAATAATGGGAGTTTCCTGTAACTTATCTAGCACTTTAGCTGCCTAAGGTCTTGTCCACACTCAAATGGATATGTAAAATGCATTCATCTTTCTGCATTTTGGCCTCCCGTCCACACTGAAACGGCGTTTTCAACCACGGAAAATGTATCTTTATGACTGAAAATGAAGGAAATCTGAAATATTTGAAAATGCTATCCTCTATCGTCCTCTTTGATTGTCACGTGATCCTCACTCGAGTTGAATTTGACTGTGTTCCGATCTATTTTGGTCAATCTTTTACAATTTAAAAACAGCTGTGCACACAATCTGTGCATACTCTTTGAATGCTTTTTGAAAACGATATAAAAATGCAAATGCGGACAGTAAACGTTTTGATACGAAGACGCCGATTTCATGGCTGCAGTAGCATTTGAGTGACATTAATATGAAAATTCAAATTGACTCAAATTTGGTGGACAAACGACGACGTTCAAACATACACTACTGCGCTCCAAACTGGCAACCCTGTTCCTTTAGAATAGAATAGAATAGAATAGAAAGCTCCTTTATTGTCATATATACAAGTACAGTACAGTGAAATTTGATTCTTCGCATATCCCAGCATGTTGGTAAGCTGGGGTCAGAGATCAGGGTCAGCCATGATGCAGCGCCCCTGGAACACTGAGGGTTAAGGGCCTTGCTCAAGGGCCCAACAGTGGCAGCTTGGCTTGAACCCACAACCTTCTGATCTTTTTCTCTATCTCCCTTGATCTCTGTCTCTCCTGCTCTTTCCTCCTCGTCTTGTCTCTCTCCGTCTTTCAGTCTTTCTTTCTTGGGATCTCCCTCTGTCTCACCATCTCTCTCTCTCTCTCTTCCCTCCTTCTGTACCTCTCTTTCCTTCCTCCCCCTGTCGTTCTTTTTGTCTCTCTACATCAGTAGCCCAGTTCCCTAACCACAGAGCCACCACCGCCCTTTTAGACTATGGTTCTGAATTCACAGATACGAAGTACCTGACATGGAGGAAAATTAAAAAAAAAAAAAATAGTATAATAATAATTGTATTTATTTTTTTTTAAAGTCAGAATGACATTTCCAGGCCCAACCAAAGATGCTCTTATGACGACTTAACGAGTGCGTTATTCCGTCGGGTCTGGCAACCCGCGCTATTAGCCTACGCTCCTGAATTGGCAGCGCTGAGATGAACCTCTCCATCATCAGTACCGCCGCCTGAGCGCCTCCACTGCAGATACAACTTTCTTTCCTTCTTTCCTCCTTTCTTTTCCCACGCCATCAGGGGGGGAGAAACGGCCATGAGTGCGTCCACTTTCCGTGCGTGGGATTTTTGTTTGATAAAACAAGCTCCAGCATCCTCGATCGCGAGACCCTAATGGCGATCCTCTTGGCTTTTTGGAGCGGAGGAAGGTGATTGAAATTCCGCGGACGGATAAGCGAGCTGATGGGCCGACACCAGAGAGAAGTCTGAATCATCTTTTATTGTATATCTTCTTTTCTTTTACACACACACACACACACACACACACATGTTCTGTACGGTATGACGAGGGAAAGGGGGAATGATGTTCATGCGAAATGTGTTCCTGGATCTTTCATCCTCATCCAGGTCGAGTTGAACCCATCGCATCCATGGAGCATGAGCACTAATCCTTTCTGATTTTCATATATATATATATATTTTTTTTTATATCAAAGACATACGGATTATTTCGGCTTCGGAATTGGGATTTTCTTTCAACTCCATCCCCACGTCGGGTGGAGAACCGCTGGCTTTGCGCTCCGATTCCGACAAAGTGGAAGCAGACATCTCAACCTGGTGAGTTTCCAAATGCTTTACATTCTCAATGCGGCCAAAGTTCATCACCCTCGCGGATATTTCACGCACGTAGAAGCCTCAGCAGATGCGTTATGGCTCATGGTGATGGATTGTGAAGTTCATTACGCGGCTCATTTCTCCAGATCCTGTAAAAGCAGCTGTCGGTAACGCCGCGTTTTTGCTCCACTTGCTGGAGTTGGGAGCGTAGCGATCTTCACAAATGACACCATGATTTCGCACATTTCATCACTGCTTCACTCATTTCCGCCTCTTTTGTGCGTTTGGGGATCAACTATGGAGCAACATGTTGCTGCGCAATGGATGCGCAAACCTGCGAGACACCGCGCGCTCCTTTTGTGATGTTTCTCTCTCGATGTGGCTCATCTTCTATCTTTCCCCTGTTTCCTCTTTTCATCTCTCTGCCTCTCCCTTTCTTCCTCGAGCTCTCCGTTTCTCTCTCTCTTTCTCTATCTCCCTTTCTTTCTTGATCTCTCGAGTTCTCCATCTCTTTCTCTCTCTCCCTTTCTTTCTTGATCTCTCCATTTCTCCATCTCTCTCTCTCTCTCTCGTTCTCTCTTGGTATCTCTCTATCTCTCTCTGCCTCTCCCTTTCTTTCTTGATCTCTCGAGTTCTCCATCTCTTTCTCTCTCTCCCTTTCTTTCTTGATCTCTCGAGTTCTCCATCTTTTTCTCAATCTCCCTTGATCTCTGCCTGTCCTGCTCTTTCCATTTGGTTATCTCTCTCTCTCTCTATCGTTCTCTCTTGGTATCTCTCTATCTCTCTCTGCCTCTCCCTTTCTTTCTTGATCTCTTGAGTTCTCCATCTCTTTCTCTCTCTCCCTTTCTTTCTTGATCTCTCGAGTTCTCTATCTCTTTCTCTATCTCCCTTGATCTCTGCCTGTCCTGCTCTTTCCTTCTCGTCTTGTCTCTCTCCATCTTTCAGTCATTCTCTCTTGGGATCTCCCTCTGTCTCACCATCTCTCTCTCTCTCTTCCCTTCTTCTGTATCTCTCTTTCCTTCCTCCCCCTGTCGTTCTTTTTGTCTCTCTACCTCTTCTACCTTTCCTGCTCTTTCCATTTGGTTTTCTCTCTCTCTCTCTATCGTTCTCTCTTGGTATCTCTCTCTCTCTCTCTGCCTCTCCCTTTCTTTCTTGATCTCTCGAGTTCTCCATCTTTTCTCTAGCTCCCTTGATCTCTGCCTGTCCTGCTCTTTCCATTTGGTTCTCTCTCTCTCTCTATCGTTCTCTCTTGATATTTCACCATCTCTTTTTGTCTCCCTTTTCTGCTTCTTTTCTAATCTTTCCATTTCTTGCTTCTGTTGTTCTGTCTTTCTTCATCTCTCCATCTGTCGTTCTCTCTGTCACACCATCTCTCTATGCATCTTTCTTTCTTTCTTGATTTCACGTCTCTACGTCTCTCTCTGTCCTTCTCTCTTGATTTCTGTCTCCATCTCCCTTTCTTTTTTGATCTCTCCATCTCAGTCTTCCTCTCCTGATATCTTCCATCTCTCTCTTTGCATCTCTCTTTTGATTTCTGCCCCTTTCTCTTCATCTCTGTTTTTCAGTCATTCTGTCTCTCTTCATCTCTTAGTCTCTCTCTTATTCTCTCTCTCAGTCTTATCCTCTCTCTCTCTTGATTTCGATTTCATCCCCTCTTTCTCCATCTCCCTGTCTTTCTCTCTTGATCGCTTTCTCAGTTTCTCTCTCTCACCATCCCTTTCTCTCTCTCTCTCTCTCTCTCTCTCTCTCTCTCCTCCAGCAGAGCGCCCACTGAGAGAAAATAAACCCATTTTTCATGGGCACAGTAGCTTTCTCCTCATTTAGCACAATAATCAGAAGGCTTAATGAGCCTAAAGAAGTTTAATACCTGGACTTTATGGACAAAGTAACTGTACTGTAAAAGCCGATTTTCAGATATAACATTACATTTTTTTAAATAATAGTAATAGGAATGTAATAGTAAAAAATAAATGACAGTGTTTGACATCAGACCCTGCAATGATTGTTTACAACTTTTGGCTTTAAGCAAGAGACCATGTACAGTGAGAGTCACAAGTGTTGTTACTGGCTCCGAAATGTTTTTGGGATGTATCAAAAAATATTACCACAGAAGACAAATTTGAACTTTGGCCACAGATTGATCTCCTGGTCATGAATATGGAACAAAAATAACCAGTAGGGATTTTTATTTGTATTTTTTCAGTACTAGGCATGTTCCGATACAATGGTTTACGATATTATCACAATATTGTTTTAGAAAATTACTACCTTAATTGTAGAATTATGGAACTGTCTTTTCCAAGGACACATGTGATGCTCCTTTATATTTGGCCAAAATAAAGCACCTTTTGAAGACATCTGTTTTTATACTGAATGGGACAGACTTAAAAATACCCAAAAATACTCCCTACCTAGGCAGCCTCTTCACAAATGGAACACAAGGGGAGTAACAATATTTTTTAATGTCTGCAATAACGATATTATCAGCATGCCTATTTGTTAAAATACTGCAACCGGATCTCATGTGGTTGGATTTTGTTTGATTTCATACGAATGAAGTCGTAATAGGAGGTATGGACGCTAACCCCGCCCCTAACCCAAACCTTCGCAATTTTTTATAGTGACATGAATTAGGACAATCTGTGTCCTATGTTAATGTACAAGATCTGTGTCATGTCAGCCAACATCACAGTATCTAATATGTCGATATGGATCGGATCAGAAAATTACAAATCAGATCCAATACTGATCCAGATTTTTAGGCCAGAATTGGCTCAATACCGATACTCAGTATCAGATCAGTGCATCCCTAATAATGAGTGTACCAATACGTATGCTTCTCACTGTACAATTATGCTCATTCATAGCTTGAACAACATGTTAAGGGACATGATGAGAGATCCAGAATGTTATGGAGGTGGAGTAAAGAAACGCTTGCGCTCTGCTCCGAATGCCCCAGGCCTGGCGCGGCGCAGGATGGGCCCTCTCCTGGGAGTGAGCTGCGTGCTCCTGCTCGTCCTGAACGCCTCCGTCTCCCCAGCCTCCCTCGCTCCCGAGGACTACACGGCCGACGAGGCCGAGCGCAACTCCAACGACGTGCTGTTCGACGACTACCGCGGCAAAGGCTGCGTGGACGACAGCGGCTTCGTCTACAAGCTCGGCGAGCGCTTCTTCCCCGGCCACTCGAACTGCCCGTGCATGTGCACCGAGGATGGGCCCGTATGCGATCAGCCCGAGTGCCCCAAAATCCACCCCAAGTGCACCAAGGTGGAGCACAACGGCTGCTGCCCCGAGTGCAAGGAGCTCAAGAACTTTTGCGAGTACAGAGGCAAGACGTTCAAAATACTGGAGGAGTTCAAGGTGAGGCGCTTCTTTGTTCATCTGCGGAAAAAACGGTCATTTTCAGGGTTGTCATGGATGGAACCTGAAGTGTTTTTTAAATGAAATATAAATACTGCAGGCGCTATTGATTTGTGTGTTCCAAAAAGTGTCCCCCCTTTGCTTCATATATAACATTTCTTTACCATCTGCTCAATATTGTATTGAGTGATTAATGTCCCAGTGACCCAGGTCATTTCCTTAGGTTTTTATAGCAATACAATTGTACAATGTAGTTTACAATAATCAATACTTTCTATAATAATATGGAAATAGACACACACATGCTTTGGGATCCTCCTGATGGGAGGTGGGAGTGTAAATATGAGAGGAAGGGAATGGGACACCACTAACATCAGCTGATATGAAGAGAAAATCCACTAATCAGTGGATTAGAGAGTAACCAATCAGAGAGTAATCTTGTTAGAGAGTAACCAATCAGAGTTGAGCTTCGGAGCTTTCCATACTGTCATATGGAAAAGTTCTGAAGAGAAGCATGTCTTGCAAAAAAGACAAGAGGATAAGCACCTATGAGTTTTGAAATAGTATTAAGGATGATTTTTTTTTCACTTTCAACTTTCAACAAAATTGGTTCTGTAGGGGTTAAAATGCATTTTTCACATTCATTAGAGAAATTTCACCATGTTGGAAAAGTCATGCTTGGAAATTTTTTTTTAGTATTAGTAGTATTGGTAGTAGCATTGGTCTACTTTTGGTCTTTTTTTTTCTTCGGGCCCTTTTGACTCGAAGAAAACAACCTGAAAACAAAATTGACTTTTTAAAAAAATTTTACCTTGTTAGCTCGTGTCCTTGATCAGATTGTAGACGGTTCATCTGTAAAGACAAAATTTTATAGACAAAATTCTACTTTGTCCGTAATATTTCACTAATGTGCAACGACTTTTTCCCGCCTCTAAACGGCCTCTGATTTTTTGGATTACGTCACAGTAGACTAAAAAAAGTTTTTAAAAAAAAGACAAAAAAAAAAAGACAAAAAAACCCCCTATAATAACCAATCATCTTATGTCATGTTTCACCTCCCCCCACCCCCTCCCACCCCTGAGGTAGTT